>APFE030503579.1:0-15695 GCA_000404065.3 Pinus taeda
TTTAAATAGCCATCAAAGATGGGAGGATGCATCACTGTGTCAGATTTCTTGATAAACAACTGATTAAGCTTTAGGATCTCTGCCTCTGTAAGTACCTTGGCTCCTTGATTGATTAGGTCCAGCAGGGATAGAGGAACCAATTTCCTTTGAGTTTTGAATTGGACCATCTCCCTGATGGCCTCAGGGGTGGTGTAAAATACAACTGCACCTTGTGGGTTGAGCACAGCCCTCTACACAGGGTCATAATAGGCAGCACACAAGTGGATGAGTTCAGGGAACCAGTTAACCTGAGGCATCTTGAAGATTGGGAGGGAGGATTCCCAAATGCCAAGGATATTTGTTCCATCTTTGTGCTCAGCCCTGAGGTCATTCAGCAGATGAATGTGGAATGTACATTTGGATGGGGCATCTTCTGAGATTTGGTAATCGAGGTCAGCCAAATCTAGCCAGTCCAGCTCTCTCTGAGGAGCATTCAAGGGAGTAACATTAAGGGCTACTGATGCTGAAGGGGTATCCATGTCTGTTTCAAATATTTCTTGAGATGACGAGTGTGTTAACTGAGAAAGTGGAATTGCGAGGAACAAAAAGCAGCAGGGTTGCTATACAGCAGAATAGGACAGTGCCGGGCTTTTTGAGAAGGCTTTTTATGCAGTTTAACAGACCTCCCTTGACAATTTAGGAGCAGGTTAATAAGTTCACGATTGCGCGAACAGGGAAGGGTTTTGACTGGGATTGAAGTATAAGAATGGCTCCGCCACTGTAATTCAACCTTAAACTGTTCAGGGGAGATAGGATATACTTGGTTTCCCGGTAAAATTTCAGTTTTATGCCTGGTTCAGGTGGATTTTACAAGAAATTGCGAAAAAACCATCTTACGAGGAGATGAAGTGGCAAATACCTGTTTAGCCAGTAGCTCGGGACGAAAGAGTAGATGGGTTGGCGCTCTGAGCTTCTGCGGATGGTCGAAAGTTGGCCGGTAGACTGCTGGTCGTAGTTTGCATGCAGACAGCACAGAGGTCCTTTTCACAGAAAAATAACAAAAAACGCGAAAAACCATAAAAATATGGCCTTTTTGCTTTATTGGCGCGTTTTTTGAATGACGTCAGCATGTGGGTCCGAGTTGGATGACGTCAGCAGGACGTCATCGGGTGACGTGGCGGCCTGAGACCGGTACACGGGAGCGATGAGGTGGCGGCCAGGTGGGCGAATGGGGGACGAGGTGGGCGACTGTGGCGATTGACGTGGGCAACAGCAGGGCGGGGACGTGGGGAGGACAGGTGTCGCCATATCGGGCCCCCTCCTGCACGGCAAGGAATCTGTCAGAGGGGGCTCCGACGGAGTTTGGCCACGACACCTGTTCCTGCGTGACGCAAGAATCTGACAGATATCGGAAGGTATCTGTCGGACGTCGGGGGCCTTCCGAAATCCATGGGAACCGTAGATCTGCGGGCGCGCGATCTGACGGCTGTCGGGAAAGGAACCTGCGCGGCGGATAAGGTCAACATTTATTAACAGTCGGACGTCGGGCCCCCCCGAAATTGCTGATGGCCGTAGATCTGGCAGAGCCGCGATCGGACGGTTATCGGGTCAACAAGCTGCGCGGAGGCTAATAGTCAACGGGCGGGTTTAAAATATAATTTTTATCGGCAAGCACGCCCGGCGGGACCCTTCAGTTTATAAATGATTTTCAATGTTTTTTTGATGATTTTGTTTAATAAAATCATATTTGCCCGACAACATTAGGAAAAAGGCAAAAGCAAGGTTTTTCATGCAATTTTTTACAAAAGGCATACGAAGGGCAAAACTTAGGATAAGCGGGCTTTGGTAGTTTCATATGAAAAAGGCGCATATTGGCTCCCGACCTTAGGATAAGGCGGGGAAAGTGGGTTTCATGATATTTCCACCCTTGAATGGTTTTTAGGGGGTCAAAAGGGTTTCTTTAAGGGTTTTTTAGGCAAAAAAAATGGAGACTTGGGTAGGGGGATGGGTTCAGATGGGGAAAAGGGGTTGCACATGGGTTCTTGACCTTAACCAGTTGTTAATTCAATTCCCAGGGAGTAGAAATTATGGCTATATTGCCAAGGAGGGGATATTTATACAGTGTGTGGGGTTTATACACCATGGTGTTATAATAATAGGGCAAATGAAGTATAGGGAGCTAAATAATAGAGTTAGCTGTTAATGTGGTGGGACAATATGGATGAGGATCAGTACAACCAAGTGTTCATGAAAACAACCTAGTGTAAGGAGTAGATCAAAATGAAAAGAACTTTACCCAAGAAATGTGGCTTCTAATGGCCTTAAGAACCACCATAAACTTTGAGTTTTCCTTGTGATCATACCTGGTGCAGGGGTGTTAGTTATGAGTGGAAAACAAAGGGAGAGAGGGGAGTTAGACATGCTCCACTGTGTTATTTTGCCTGTACTTTTGTATAGCAAAGTTGATCTTGGGGGGAACACCACTTCTGCAACCACATCTACCTACCCAACTAGTTTGCCTAACATTTTGTATTCCTTCTTGGAGGGTGCACTTGGACTTGCAAACCCTTTGTGTGCCTTTTCTTTTACATTGGCTTTTTTGCTTTCATTTCCTATCTAATACTACCCTTATTCCTTCCAAGGCCCCAGATTAAGCAGTTGGGAACCTTAGTTTCTCTACCTAGCTACTGATCTGCCAAGATTAAACAGTTTGGACAGATTTCTTTCTCTATTCTATAACATAAATTGAAACCATGGCATGATCCAGATTAGACTGTTGGGTCATCCATAAAACTTTTGTGAATATGCAGGCATATGCACACCTTCTCTTTTCTTGCAAATATGGAACCTTTGTAGCAGCAAAATGGAGCATATTTGGCACTTGAATTTTTCCAATCATGAGATATGAAACCTATTGGTATAGGTAACCAACACAAGTTTGGTTGGCCGAAGATTTTGATGGGTGATCGCGGTATGCATTTCCTTAATGAAACAATCAATGCACTGACGGAATAATTCCAAGTTTATCACCATAAGAGTACGCCATATCATCCTTAGACTAATGGCATGGTTGAAGCATTTAATAAGATATTGGGGAAAGTGCTAACAAAGGTTTGCAATGCACAGAGGAATGAATGGGATGTGTGCGTACCAGCGGTGTTATGGGCTTATAGAACTACTTGTAAGAATCTTACTGGTCAGACACCATTTAGACTGGTCTATGGCATAGAGGCTATGATGCCTATGGAGTATATTGTGCCTAGTCTATGCATAGCATTATTTATAGGAATGGAAGACTGCGAAGCCTTAGAAGAGCAGCCCTTGTAGATAGCAGAGTTGGAGGAAGATAAATTCTTGGTTGGATTCCATCAGCAAGTTCAGAAGGAGCGTGAAAAGGCATGGCACGATCGGCACATCAAACTACGCACCTTCAAGGTAAACGATTTAGTTTTATTATATGACAGCAAGTTTGATAAATTCCCAAGAAAATTTCAGATGCATTGGTTGGGGCCATACATTATCAAAGAGATTACTGATGGTGGAGTAGTTCAACTTGTGAAATTGAATGGAGATCCATTTCCGAGAAAGGTAAATGGAAGCCAATTGAAGCCATACACCAAGCATCTAGCGAAATGACTATATGACAGTAGCATAGTCTTAGCACTCCAGGTAGTTGTAAGGAGGCACAGGACTATAAACTACACTTCCTCGGTTGAAGAGCTACGCGAAAAGAGGTCTGCGTGGAACGGGAGTGTCATGGTATCAATAGAAGCACAAAGGGAGTTGCGTTATAGGAGAAGAGATCGTGCAGCGCAGCCAAAAAGTGACGTTGCCGTCACTGTTACTGATTTGACAGTGAGAAAATGGTTAAGAGGAACAAGGGTTGGCATTTAAGCCTAATTTAAGAGTGAGATCTTCAGAAATCTACCGCTAATCTAGCGTTTATGAGCAGATTTTGGGGGGAACGATCGAATTTGAATTCAAATTTGCCTATAAATTAAGAATGGTCATCTAGTGAGAAACACTTTTCTTTCTGAGAATTTATGTGTTATGTTGTATGTTGTGCATGAACAGTGAATTCTTTGAGGATTTGCTTGACAGCACCATTTTCGATCAGTATCCTAAGTCTGACTGCAAATGTATTTGTGAAATCATGTTAGGACCAAGTCCTGCAGAAACTGCAACTGCTGGAGGGTCTATTGCCTCTGAGGAGCTGCCCCTAAGGTTGTAAGTATGGAGGTTCCATCAACAGTGCCTATGGCGTCGATGTCGCCTACGCCGACAAGAGAGCACCGAAGAAGGATAAACAAAAGAATATGTTTTTGGTGCACGAGTCACCAAGGAAACATCCAGCTACATAGGCTTAGAGAAAAGAAAAGCCAACCATGCAGGAGAAAGGAAAAGTGGAAGATCTAGAGGCCAAGGAGGGTGCGGAAGACATAGATATTGAGGGCGTAAACCCTATTTCAAAGTTATTGGAGTACATCCCTCTACGTCAGGGCAAGGTGAAGGTCCCGAAGGACCTAGATGAAGGACAGTTCCTCCTTAACATGACCTTGCTTCCAGAAAATATAACTTTTGAAGGTCTCCGCTTGGCACGCATTCCATATCTGAAGCTTGAATATTGAGATTTGGGGACATCGAGCAGTTCCCCCACTTGGCTACTGATACCTTCATGAAGCGAGTTTTCTACAAGGAGTCTGGTGTCACTGCGCTGGAGCCGATGGAATGGATTCATGAGGTAAACAAGGCAAGGTTGTTGAACTTGCTATGGGTGCCTCACTACCACCACGCACCAATAAATTTGACAGTCATTAAGAGGTTGTTGTGCCTTGTGCATGACGGGTGATTTTGGTTGAGTGAGCGATACAAATCACTGATATGTTGATCCATCGGATCACATTGTTACCTCATGCTGGACTAAATCTGGCCAAGGCATTTGGCAAAAAGACGGGCGAGCGCGACCTTGCCGGGAAGATGAAGGACAAGTTCAAACTTGTCAAGAAGCCACGTAGGTAATCCATTTCTAGTATTACTGACCCCATGGTGAAGGTTTCCACCCAAATTTTCATTGGCAAAGTGATGAGAAAGTGTCACGCGGACTAGGTGTCGACACCAGTAGTTTCGTTAGCAACTTAGTGCGTGGAGGGTGTACAGTTCAACTGGGCACGCTACCTGTGTAGCGAGTTCCTCATGATCTATAGAAAGGCATAGGACCACAGTAAGACATTTCAATATTCATGGATATTACTCTTGATTGTGTTGGTCACATGGGAGCTACTGGAGGACAACCAATTTCCTTTGATCGAAACAGATTTTCCTAAAGCCGAAAAGTTTGCACCTTTATGGGCCACCAATGACGCTGACCGAGTTAGGAAAGCAAATTGTTTTGGGTACTGATGGAGGTGAGCATCCGCACATCCATCAACCGAAAGCCATGGTTGTCACCAACCGTCTTTGAGTAGCTATCCGTGTATGTGGAGTTCAAAGTAGACTTCCACCGTGTTTACATCCAGGTGCGGAAGGATCTAGATCAGAAGTGGTATGATCTTCTCTACTTGGCTATGGATGATGCCATTGCAGAGGTCCTCAAGCGTTGGCCAGTAGATTGAAACACAGCATCAAATTTAGCTACTGGGACTAGCAAGTCCACAGAGAAGCAGAAAAAAGAATCGGTCAGACATAAGGTTTAGTTGTTGGCTGAAAAGAGGAAGAAATAGGTCAAGGAGAAGGTCCGAGTAGAAGCAAAGCATGCCACAAAAGAATAGTCAGAGTAGGAAGAGCACGGTTTTGACAGAAGCCAGAAATCTCCTTCGCCCCAAACGAAGGAAGAAGAGTGGTCAGATCAAGGTGGCAGAGATCAGTAGGAAAGTACTCCCTTCCTAGTGAAGCGATATCGAGAGTAGGAGAAGGAAGGATAGTGTGAGAAGATAAATGTCTCCAAGTCATTACTAGATCCCATTACCTTGAGAAAGGGTGACTTGGACGATATTGGCGATAAGGTGCGGGATACGATGGTAGAATTTCTGCAACAACTTGAGCAGCAGCAGAAACTAGCACTGGTTTCCATACAGTTGGGTCTGCGTGAGCTGCAGATCCAAACAACTAGAATACAGGCTGGTGCAGGACAGAGCAGCGCGGCATCCACTAGTTTGGCACCGAGGACCACTGAAGCAGCAAAGATGGTTCGGACAATGGATCTTTGGCCAGTCGAGCTGCTTGATGGAGATTTGAATGCAGAGGTGGTCGTTGACAAGGTTATTGTCAGCACTTTGAAGAATGTGGGCCTCAACTTGGATGCGCTCCCCAGTGAGTTCCTTCACACCTTGCAAGCAGGTGTGATTACAGAGATTCAGGCCCGAGAGCAATGTGTGCCGAGCATGATTAGCGAGTACAAGGTCAATAGCAAACAAATGTTTGTTGAAAAGATGACAGTGATAGAAGCATGGAAGAAGGTTCACGAGCTGAACGAGAGAATTGCAGTCATGGTAGTCGAAGCATGCAGAACAGTTTCAGAACTGCATATATCCAAAGAAGTGTTGTTGGAGGCCAAGATTAGGAAGTTGGTTGAAGGTGTGTGCGATGCGAAAACAAAAATGTCCAAGGTTCAGTTTGAGCTGAACCTGAAGATCACAAAGCTTGATTTGAAGTCGCAACCTTCAACCCCACCAGAGGTCAGAGAGCAGCACGAAGCCACTATAAAGGATGGAGTCATCGTAGTAGATGTCATGGTAGTGGAGTGCACTGTGCTCTTCGAACAATCCATGGAGGTAGTCACGGCACTCTAGGAGGATCCTAACCTACAGAGGTTGAATACGAAAGCTTGTGAATTACAGTAGCAGTATGATGAAGCAAGAGAAATGGCATGCACCATCTCTATATCATAGTGATTGGCTAAGCTGCATGAGGCTAAGCAGTTACTCGAATAGGTAGAGGTAGCGAAAAGGAAAGAGGTGGTCCTCAAGGCCAGATTAGGAACTTGGATAGATAAGGCATATGTTATCTTTAGCACCATTGAGGAGAAACTAGTGAACCTACATAGGACATAACATAAGATAAAGGAAGACATTGCAGGACCAACAATAGAGTAGCTAGTGGAGTAGATCAAGCAGGCAGCCACACAGAGTGCGACTAAGGTAGTAGTGGCACAGGTTGAGCTTGGAGGTCTCTACAGTAAGATCTCCATGCCAGTAAAGTGACTCGAGGGAAAGTCGTGATATTTTTGTTGGGGGCCTATTGGGATAGGGTCCCCTGTAGTTAATTTTGGGGCAAAAGCCCAATTTTTGGGGAAAAAAGCCCAAGTTTTAATGTAAAAAGTGTAAATTCTCCGCAAAATGTAGTCGCAAAGCGTGTATATGGTAAAGTGTCATAAAGGGTTTTACCTTTCTGTTATGTAAGTTGTGTCGACTTGTATAGACCTACCCATGGTCTATGGACCATGGGATTGTACAAAAAGGAGAGTCTTAGAGAGCCTAAGGCAGTTCAGTTCATGATAATGATGAAGACAAATGTAATGGGTCATTAAGAGGAAGAGCGAAGAGTCTTAGAGTAGAAGAAAGGCTCTATAGTTGTGTGCACAGAGGCCTAAAATACAGTCCGTAGCTAAGTGCGTAGACCCCTACCGCTGAGTGCACAAGGAATTCTTGAGTCTGTAAGAAGAACATAAGTATTAATAAAGAGATTATTCTAGAAATATTTGTGTTTTTCCTATCTATTTCTGTTATGAATGTATGCACTTTTATGTTATGATGAATGATGGGTTTATGAATTAATATTGTACTGATGCACGATTTTACATGATTTACATTCTCATATGAACGCGAGTAATAATAATTGTTTACACGAAGAATATCTTGTTGCATGTTAAAGATATCGAACACTTAAGTTGATCTAGGTAAATACGAAAGTAGGAGCAATCATAGAGGTGTGTAAGTGGTTGATTCACCCGTTTAGGGTCCACGAAAGACAATCGTAGACCTTTGCGAAGTTCTATTGGGTGATAAAAGGAAGTTATATCAATAAGCCTCAAGGGCTTATCGATCTGCGCAGAGGTAGCTTTAGGGCATAAAATGACATCACGCTCAATCTGGGTGTTGAAACTTGGTTCCAACATCCCCCCATACTGCTTCGTGTGAGACTTCAGCCCGCGCTCCATGAGTTGATGCCAAAATGGACAGTCGTGTAGGGATTTGTTTGGCAAACTGAACTCTGAACATGGGTTAGGACCCACTAAGTCAATAGCTAGTCTTTCATCAGATGTAAGACCAAGTCCTAGATTAATATTTTCAGGTTTAAGGTTAGTTCCAAGATTAACTAATTCAAACCTCAAAGTTGAAGTTTGAAGCTTTGAGTTAGTAAGTTTCTTGAATATGTCCTTAAGATCATATAAATCTTCCAGTTTAACCACAGATTTAGGTATGAAATTTATAATTGTTTCCTGCTTAAGTTGGCTCTCATGCTGATCTTCATCTATTTTTCTAGTCATCATAAGAGCCATCAGATGTTAGAAAATTTATGATATCCAAATCATTATTAAAAACTCACTAATTGGTGATGTTGTCAGGAATAGAAGGCCTAAAAATTAATTCTATAGAAAAGTGATCAGGACTATAATCTCCTAGTGGATTGAGCTTGGATGCAATGTTAGCTAAAAGATCGGCACTTGCATTTTGGAGTCTTGGAATCAGGGAAATATTGAATGCTATAAAATGGGAGGTGAGGTCCTGGACTAGTGATTGATAATGTTTCATATGTCCAGATAGACAGTCTATAGTATTCCTCACATGTTTAATTACAATTTCTAAATCTCCAAATACTTGAAGATATTTGATTTCAAGGCTAATGGCTTTGTATAATCCTTGAAGTAATGCTTTGTATTTGGCAGTGTTATTTGTGCATTAAAATTCATGTCTACATGCTAACATAGTTTTTCCCCTTCGGGGCTAACCACTATGCAACTGCTCTAGCTCCATCGTTAGATTTAGATCCATCAAAATATAATTTCCAAAATAAAGACTCAACTACAGGTTTATCTATAAAATTGATACATTCAGAAGAATTTATTTGAGAATAGATTTCTATAGTTGAATTGAGGCTTCTGTGATCCATATCAATTTTATGAGAAATTTTTCAGCGTAAATCACATGATATTTCATTTATCGACGTGTTTCGAACCAACCAGTGTGGTTCATCATCAGGACAAGTTGAAGAAACAGATCTAGTTTAGCATATTAAATAGTTAGAGCAGAGCATCCAATAGCTATATTTCCTGACCAGGTAACAGTTATATTTCCTGACTAGGTAATGAAGTGATCAACCATCTAACAGATCCTAATACCACTCAGTTAGTAGAGATCTACCTCACTTTGACCTTTTTCAGTTTTGAAGGTGAGTTCTTTGAGCAAACCTCTGGAGTTGCCATGGGCTCTCCCCTATCCCCTATTGTTGCAAATATTTTATGGAGGATTTTGAATCCAAGGCTCTTAACTCAGCCCACATCCTGCCTAAGCTTTGGAAGAGATATGTAGATGACACTAATGTCATCTGGTCTCACGGCAAAGAGGAGTTAGATCTCTTCTTCGATCATCTCAAGTCAATCCTCGGCAATTAAGTTCACCAAGGAACAAGCTGTCAACGGTTGCCTCCCTTTCCTTGATATTCTTATTTCTAGGAATAGTGATGGTTCCCTCTCCCACCGAGTGTTTAAGAAAACTCATACGGAGCAATATCTTCATGCTAGTTCCCACCATTTCCTGGCTTAGAAATTGGGGGTTCTCAACACCCTTGCTACTTGTGCCTTAAGGATCTCTGATGAAAAGAGCTTCGAGGAGGAGAAATCCCGTCTCCTTAATGTCTTTGTTGAAAACGGTTATAGTAGATACCTGGGACAGAAGGATTTCCTCAAAGCGGCCAAGAATTCTTTAACTAAAAAGGAATGGAAGGAACGGATTCCAAGTGTCCATCTTCTGTTTGTTCAGGGGACCACTGATAGAATTGCGAGAATTCTTAGGAAACATGATGTCCACTCGTCCTTTAGACCCCTTAACACCATTCATAAGTCCCTCAAATCTGTGAAGGATCCTATCAACCCGAAGGAAATGAAAGGGGTTTATATTATTCCTTGTTCCTGTGGGACCCCCTATATTGGTGAGACAGGTCGCTCCATTAATCAAAGGATTAGTGAGCACGCAGCTGACCTTAAGCATAGAAGAATTAAGTCTTCTGCTTTAGCAGAACACGTGGAGAAAACCAATCATCATGTATGTATCTAGGAGGCTAGTGTTATTGCTAAAGTTTCACATTTCCATCATCGGAAATTTAGGGACGCCCTTGAGATTGAAAAAAGGCCGATCAATCTCAATAGAGAGGATGGTTGGAAGTTGAGTAGTTGTTGGGTCCCAGCCCTCTCCTCCTAGTCATTTTCTTCCTCCCCTCCCTAGGTTTAGCTTGATCTTGTTGTCTTTTAAGTAAATTCCCCTTGTTTTCCGTTTCCTGTGGCCTTTATTCTTTAAGGTGTGGTTGTTAAGATTTGGGGTAGTTTAGTAGCAATTAATTTATGTTATTAGGTTTATTCTAATAATTTTAATTAACAATAAAAATAATCTTGAAATTAATCTATGATAAGATGTTATTTAACCCTAAAATAAAATATTAACTAATTTTAATATTAAAATATTTTTCTGACCCTTAAGTTGCTCTAATACTTACCATCATTTAATAACTTTTATAAATAAGCTATTTATTTATTTATTTTCTTTTTATTATTTTTTATTTATTTTTGTTTTTATTTTTTTAAAATAGTCCTTTAAACTCGTACTAATAAAATATAACAACTATTATATTTAACAACTTTTAAACTAACTATTAATACTCTAATATTATATCCAGTAATAACTTTTATAATTAACTATTAATTATATTAATATTTAGAATTTATCTATTTAATATATAATTATACTATAGAAGTTTATAAAGGCCCCTTACTTTTATTTTTTATAACAATAATTACTCTTATATATTTATATAGGTAATAACTTTATATAATTAACTATAATTTATATAATTTATTTCATAATTTATTTTATTAACTATAAATTCATAAAAATGGTCCTTCTTATTTTTTAAAACTATATAACTAATTGAATTAACTTATTTATTTAAATATAGGTTTTGCCCCTAATCCAATCCATCTAACCGTTTCCTGGTCAAATTTAGTCGTTAGACAATATAGTCATTACCTGGTCAGGAAAAATAGCTATTGGATGCTCTGCTCTAACTATTTAATATGCTAAACTAGATCTGTTTCTTCAACATATCCTGACGATGAACCACACTGGTTGGTTCAAAACGCGTCGACAAATGAGATATCATGTGATTTACGCCGAAAATTTTCTCATAAATAATTTTCTACTTGTGATGTAATAGAAGCTTCCAAAAAGGGTGAAGTATTCGCATTAAAATTGCCCAAAAATGATTCAGATGAATAATTTCCAATGATATTGTTACTGTATGCGATGGGCTCATTTTCTCCCTCTAGTTCTGTGACGATATACTTTTGATGTTTCTCACGGTCGACCCTTATTTGGTTCAGCTTACCATTATAAGGAAGCCACATATGGGACCAGTCTGTAGCGAAATAGCCATAAAGCTTTTCAGACTAGTCTCTACTAAGGATTAAACCATAGAATTCAAGGCTATCGGCCACAAGAACATCAATCACTTGACATACTTTTCAGATAGATGAGAGCCTAATAGTGACCTGATTGATTTCTCTTATAACTTTGACTTGAGATCAATCTAACTGCATAATGTGAGCTATAGATATTTGGGGTTCACATTTAATTTAGCACAAGCAGTTTTTGGTCAAATGTTGGATGAAGCTCTAGAATCTACTAAAAAAATTATGCAAATTTGTTTCGAAATGCGTTGGTCCTAAAAATGAACCACACTGGTTGGTTTGAAACATGTCGACCAAATATTTTCAATGTGATTTCTTCCAAAAATTTTCTTATATTAACAAGTTATGGATCACAGAATCTTGAATTTGAATTATGCAAATTCTTATTGAAGACTTCAAAAGTCAAAATAAATGGAGGTGTATGGGATTTAGATATTCCACCTATCAAATCAATATCAATTGAACTTATTTTGTCTGATGAGGTTTTGGGAGGTCTACCCATTTCTTGAGCAGCGTAAGAGATTACGACAGCGGGAAGAGGAGAAGTAGGGACTACTTTT
Source organism: Pinus taeda (assembly GCA_000404065.3). Lineage (NCBI taxonomy): Eukaryota > Viridiplantae > Streptophyta > Pinopsida > Pinales > Pinaceae > Pinus > Pinus taeda. Next base: position 12,217 of record APFE030503579.1, read on the forward strand.
AATTCTTTGAGCAACAACTTATGTTGATGTTTTAACTTTCTAAGCTTGTGGAATGTAATATTAGCTCTAGTCTTTTTCATATCTTCAACGATGTTGTATTCCATTCCAGCAGATACTAGCAGGGTTTTGGCTAAAGGTAAAGAGTTTGATTGGGGAGGAGCCATTTGAGTGGATTTGGGAGAAGATTTCTTACCTATTGCTTTATCTTTGAGAGCTGGAGTTGACAATTTCTATTTTTGATTTGTTTGTGGAAAATCAATAGTTCTCCTATTCCTAGTTGCGACAGGTAATGCTACTTGTGATTCTTCATTATCTAATATCGGAAGAATGAAGTCCCACATTCTACCTCTTCGTCATCAGTTTGTTCTTCAACAGTTGACACTTCCTCTTCCTCCACATCTGATTCAACATTTGATATTGTATCTAGAAGTTTAGGATCAAAGGATGGATTTCTTTTGTAAGGTCTGTAAGATTTCCTTGAAGAAGTCTCAGTTACCTATTTTTTAATATCGACCATTTCATTGGACATGGTTTTAAGGACCTTTTGTAGACCTTCAATATCAAAAGGATCTTTAGGTACTTTCTTCTTGGATTTGTCTATGAAAGTGACCTTCATGGATTTTCTTTCTTCTAATGCATTCTTCTTATCTAAAGCTAAAATGCATTTTTCTACAGCTATGGCTTCTTTCATATTTTTTGGTAAGGTTGGTTTGGCAGTCCTAACGACAAATTGAGGGAAGAGAAGAAATGTACCATTCATTTTGAACTTCATCACTAAGTTTGGATTTCATTGGAATCTTGTTCAATAGCTTATTAAAACATGAATTTAAGTCCTTAATTGATTCTCTAGGTTCAGATTTCAAGTTGGAGAGATCATTGAGAAGAGTATTTGTTGATCAATCATCTCCAAACTTGGTTAGGAACTACTCTTGAAAGGCATCCAAACTATTAATGGAACTATATGGTAATGAAAAATACCATGATCCTGCAGATCCTTGTAAAGTATAAGGGAATAATCTTACAACTGCATCTTCTTCTACCACTGCATTCAGATTTATGGAAAACATGAAGTTATTTATGTGTTCTTCAGTAGGGAGACCATCATCAGGCTTGAATTTTGGAAACCATTTTTCTGGATGTGTAGGTAGTGGATGTAATGGTCCCGCCATTCAAATAGATCCTGGATTTGTCCATGGTCTTTGAGCCGTCGTGGGTATTTGTGTAGAGGAATATGTTCCAGTAGTTGAAGGTGATTGGGTAGAGGAGGCTTGTGCTCTAGTACCAGTGTAAATCACGATTTGGAGTTGTGAGGCAGATGATTGATCTGGTGGGGAAGATGATTGAATGAATGAAGTTGTTTCAGGTGATGATGAGAGAATCTCACTATGAGTTTCAGATTGTGTTTTCTTAGTTTCCCTTCTAGGGTGAGGTAGAGGAAATTCAAATGGGGGAATCCCAAATTTTTCACTTTGTGATCTGGTTAACCATTGAGAGGAAGGAAACTGAGAAGAAACAATAGCTTGGGATAATTCATATTCTTCTTGAGACAGGGAAATCCCTTGCAATTTATGGATTAAATACTGAACTTCGAGAGTTTCTGTAGAAGAAGATTGATCTTATTTCTTTGGAAAAATAGTACTCGATTCTAAAGATTTCTTCACAACTTCACACCTAGGATTTGGGGATTTAGAATGTGACTGAGAATTTGGAGGTGATGGTTAGGGAGTTTTTACTCTTAGAATGGATTTCTGATTTATATTTGCTTGTCATTCATAGTCAAGCCCTCCTTCTAGCACCAAGATGTTGAAGCCTCGAATTTCACTACGACAACATGGGGGATAACCATCTGTACTGGACCTTGAAAGCAACTCCTTTTCCATTTGGTATAATGGCTCTGACTAGGGGATAGTGGGACTAGTTTCCCAGAGAGATTTGATTTGATAATGTTGATGGGATGATATAGATGTAACGGGAAATTATTCAACTAATTATGATCTAATCTAACTATTAAACACATGCATATATCTTAATCTAACATTATTTAACTATTCCCGGATGCGGGTGTGTAGCATGTCAAGTTGTACAAAGGCAGCTTGGAGGGTGGGCGCGTGGCTTATTTCCACCACCATCCGGCCTCGCATGAAGCCAGGTTTAAAGTCTCTAGCCAACAACATTAATGCCACATTAATGCAACTCCTTCCCCCTCTCCAGTATGCAAGTTTATTTGTTATGGCGCCCTTCTCAATTTTCATTCTTACTCCTCCCCTGCACTCATGTCGCTCTAGTGCTACAGAAGCTCCTCACTCTCGAGACAGCCCAGGGTATCGTCTGGCTCTAGATCACTGTGTTGGTTCTCTACTTTGTTTTCATGCTTCTCATAGTCCTTTCTGCAATTTTCGTTGTCGCTCCTACTCAGTCTTTCCCACAGCTATCTGTTATGCTCCTTCTACTCATTCCAACATGCCCAGAGTGCACTCAAGAATGAGCTGTAGAAGAGGAAGCTCCCAAGGCCGCGTCACCCGCCATCCTTCCTCAACTACCTCGGACCCATCGTCTAAAGCCTCGGACTTTTTCTTTGACAGTTATCCCGTGACCAGGAGTGGACGTGGCCGGGGCCAAGGGCAGCTTAATATAGAAGCGCACTCTCAACATTCCCAATCTCACACGGCTCGCTTTCGTTTCCCCTGCACTCTTAGTAATTCCTCCTTCATCGCTTCAGTTACCATTGAACTGCGAGAGGATACTTTTGGTTTGGTTGTTGTTACTCCAAGGGTATCTCTGGAGCCGAGGACGGAGGACAAGCATGATAATTCTCAGATTGCCAATGCACAGAGAAAGGACCCTGGTGGCTCTGCAACCCAGGACATGAACATCCAGGCCGGTCCGAGCATTCCTACAGGTGGCGGTTCTTCAAGCAAAGAGGGCCATCCCTCTAAGGATGAAGACCCCTACCAATATGGGTGTCGCATTGTTGAAGAGTCACCTCCAACCTCTCATGAAGCTTAATCAGGTCTGCGCTTATTGGTTTTTGTTTATCTATTATACAAAGATGGTCAATTCCCTCCAGGTTTATAGTCATTACATGATTTACAGTTCTCAGGATCAAACCTTTTTTCCAATGTTAAATTTCCAGTTTCCCCTGCGTGGGCGGCACTCTCCTGTCTTTGGGGCTCAATTTCGGATCAAACTGTTTTTGGGTCAGATTCCAGTTTCGAAAGGGCAGCGCTTTACTGATTACTTGAATGGGCACAATAAATTTGTCTTGGTCTAGATATATCTCTGGTCAGTCTTTAGCTACAGTCTCTAGATATATCTCTATTTCTTGGAAGATCCTCCAGTCAGTCATTAAGCAAGTCTTTTTGGTCAGTGCTCAAGCGAGGTTTTGTAAGCATGTCGCTTATCTGGGCTAGTCCTCTCGAGGCCACTGCCTCTCTGTAATTTTATTTTTGTATCAATATAGGAGTAGACAAATTCAGGAA
>APFE030503590.1:10294-35261 GCA_000404065.3 Pinus taeda
TGGACACAAGTCATCGATATACTTGATGACATCTAAACCAAGTAATTACAAGTCACACAAGATTTTCTTGCATAATATGAGCTTTTCCCAACTCACTATGAACTTTCATCTCAATTATGAGTTTTTCTAAATTATGATTTCATAACTATAAAATTGTCACAAAATAACTATGAGAAATTAGTCAATTATGTAATTTCAGACCTATAACGTCTAATAATTTTCTTATAAGACACATAGTGGTAAATACATGTATGACATACATCTATTATAATAATATGAAAACAATGTAATGTTCTTAAAAATTGGAAGGAGCCACTAGAAAGTTTGAGTACTAAAATGTTCATAGGAGATAGAGAGTACCATACAAAGAATGGTAATAAATGTAATGGTGAAAAATATTGCAACTGTATCAATCATTGGTTAAGGAATGCAATACTTAATGAATAATGTATCATGTTACCCTACCTCAAGGGTTTTGTGCAATTAAAGAATTACCCTATCATTGAAATAAAAAGATTTACAATTACAACATCATTATTAAGCTTTGGAATAATAATTTTAAATATAAAATGACTCTTTATTTATACACTATACTCTCTCTTCTCCACTATACTATCTCTCTCTCCACTATACTATCTCTCTTCTCCCCTTCAATCCTTGAGAACGTTTAGTTATATAGCCTTTTCCTAGATCTCCGAGGATGTATCTAGTCACTTAGGGACAAAATAAGTTAGACTTGATGGCATGTGAATTAGGTGGACACAAGTCATGGATGTACTTGATGACATCTAAACCAAGAAATTACAAGTAATGCACTAGTTTCTTGCATAATTATGAGCTTTTCCCAACTCACTGTGAACTTTCATGTCAATTATGAGTTTTTCTAAATTATGATTTCATAATTATGAGAAATTAGTCAATTATGTAATTTCAACCCTATAACATCTAATAATTTTCTTATAAGACCCATGGTGATAAATACATGTATAGCATACATGTATTATATGTATTATAATAATGTGAACACAATGTAATGTTCTTAAAAATTGGAAGGAGTTATGTTTTCAAAAATTGTAAGGAGCCACCAAAAAGTCCCTGTACTAGAATGTTAGAATGTTAGAATGTTCATACAAGATAGGGAGCACCATACAAAGAAGGGTAATAAAAGTAATGGTGAAAAATATTGTGATTGTATTAATCATTGGTTAAAGAATGTAATACCCTACCTCAAAGGTAATAATGTATAATGTTACCCAACCTCAAAAATTTTGTGCAGTTAAAGAATTACTCTAACATTAAAATAAAAAGTTACAATTACAATATCATTATTAAAACTTTGAAATATTAATTTTAAATATAAAATGACTATTTATTTGAAAATTAAATTATATATATAAATTACAAATTAAAATATTTTTTTATAGTTTTTACGTAATCAATGTTGACCTACAATACAATATCGACCTATTATATTATTAACATGTTAAACTCTCAAATAATAATCAACAAATGTTTAATACAATATCGACCTATTATATTATTAACATGTTAAACTCTCAAATAATAATCAACAAATGTTTATATCAAAGTCAATGAATGTCTCTATCTCAACTTGTCACAAATTTTTCCTAATATTAATTTCTTGTAGAAAACCCTGTCAACACTATAAACCTTATTGCATCATTAAATTTCGTACTAAACATAGGTGCAGTTAAACCTTCTAGTCTCTTCGGAGCTGTCAATGAGATAGAGCTTTGAATCCTGGGTTACAATTGGGTACTCGCATAGACCTTTATGTGTAAGGTTTGAAAAAAAACGATAAGTACAAATAGAATGCATTGTTGTGAAGTGCAGTGGGCCTAGAAGAAAGCAGTACAAATAGACGAAGAGCCACAAAAGAGAAATAAGCAAAACAGTTCCAAAGAAAAACAAAATTTGATGTGCCCTCGCAAATGCTCTCAAAAAGAATAAATCACAAACGACGAGCTTTACACAAGCTGAGTCTACACAAGCTGAGTCATATAGGCACGCTCCTTATAAAAGCCAGCGATAAAAGCCCAGTAAACTCAGTGAAACTGAAGAATCTCAGTGAAACTGAAGAATCCAGTATTTGATTTATCTCCATAACCTAATATTACCGTGTACTCTATCAAATATAACTTGCGGATTCAACAATCTTCATAACGTTTCATGAAAAATTTCTTCCCGCATGTAGAAGACCACGGATAACCTAATGGTCCCCGCGGGTTCGAATCCTGCGTCGTGACATGATGCCATCGTATTCCTCAAAGCCGTCAAGGCCGTAAACCATCAGACCCATATGACGTTGAACGGACATCACGTGTAGCTCTGCAACGGTCACGGATCTCAAACACAGATACGCAAACACTGCGACATTAATTCCAAGGAGTGCAACACTGGCGACTGCAACAACAACAAGATTCATGGGCCTCGGGGAAATTGATATTCTTCTGCTGCTGCAACCATCACATGAGCTTTTCATTAATGGAATTCCAACTCCATTGGCCCCCTTGGAATTCATGAGGTCATTGTCCAGGAATCGGCATTGTGACTCTTCAAGGGCGGGGTGACATAAATTAGGACGTGGAAGAAGAAGAAGAAGCAGAAGCACAAGGAAAAGAGAAGAGGTGATCTTGAAATAACTGGTTTTCTCTGCCATTTTGCTAACTGACAGGCTAACCAGCTCTAATAATCTTAGTTCAACTTCAGAATACAACTCACACCAGATTTCTTGCAGTTGCAATATTCTGTCCAGACCTTTACAACGGTCTTATTTATTCCCTGCTTCGGCGGCGCCCGCCATCGTCATTGGCCAATTGTGTATTTGGGAAAGGGTTTTTTTTTAAAGCGGTCAAGTCAATTCAAGTGTGTATACCGGAGTGTACAAGGCTGGCCCATTCAAAACAATGTAGCTCTTTGAATCAATGTTATATGAAAAATGTCTATTGTGTTCATTGTATATCAAATATGTCTATTGTGTTCATCGCAGAACAAGGAGTTGGTATTGACTTTGGATTCCGTGTATCGCAGAATTAAGTTCAAAGAATAGACTGTTCTGTTTATAGTTTATTATTTCCTCTTTTATTTATTTTGTTTTTTATTCAAAATTTATAAGGAAAAATAACTACATCAAAAAAATTATGGGAAAGTTGTTTATATTTTAAAAGGTTAAATGTTGGTATATGAAATTTTTCTCTTGTGTTCATCGCAGAATTAAGTTCAAAGAATAAACTGTTCTATTGTTTATAGTTTATTATTTCCTCTTTTATTTATTTTGTTTTAATTGAAAATTTATTAGGAAAAATAACTGCATCAAAAATTTTTATGGGAAAATTGTTTATATTTTAAAAAGTTAAATGTAGGAATATGAGAAAGTTTCCTAATCCTTAATGATGAGTGGATGTGGAGAATTTTTTTATTAGTAATATCCTCATAATAAGTGGGGTGTCTACTCAAAGCTTTACACATTCCAAGTATAAACACATTTTTTTTTTAAATTTATCATGAAAATTTGTATAATTTAAATAATTATTTTCAATATGATTTTTCCAAAAAACTTTCTTAAAAAAATAAGTTTCTTTCCTTTATTTTTTTAATTATCAAGGAAATTGTATAATTAAAGGATTATTCTCATAGATTTTTCCAATTTTTTGTTTAAAAAAATATTATTTCTTTCTTTATTTTTCTTAGTAAGCTATAAAGGAGGTATGCGACATAATAAATATAAATCAATTAATAATTATGATGAAGTTAAAAATAGAATTATTCATTAATTTATTTAATAAAATAATTAATATTAAATTTTCCCCTAAAATTATCGTCTTTTTTTTATTTATTTTCTTTTATTTATATATATTATTATATATATATTATATATATTTTTCTATTATTTTAATATAAAAGCAAAATTATCCCAGATGAGATGACACCAAGTCTGAATGGGGATGATGAGGGGCATTTAATCTTGTATCTAATCATTATGAACATTGATTAGACATGTTCGACATGTGCCTTAGGATGGGTGTCAAAAGATGTTTCCATATTTTGAATGTATTATAAAAATTCATGATGTCCCTTTGCAATGAAGTATGTTTCATAGGGTGATGGGAGTTTCAGTGGTTGACAGAATTGTTTCTTCAGATGTGCAGGGTGGCATTCGATAGAGGCCATCCATAACCCTTCAAGCTTCGACGAGCATAAGCAACATTGCACTTGGCTTGAAAGCGATGGATTTAGGCACAGAAGGGAGCCAGAGCAGGAAAAATTGGGACTTGGACTTGTGGTGTTGTCTATTGCCTTCGAGCTCAGACTTTGAAGCTTAACGAGGGAGTAGAGAAAATTTTAGGGGCTAATGTATGTATGTGGGCTATTTTTCCATGAAAAAGAAAAGATTCGCCAATTTCCATTTTTTTCTAAAATGATTCGCCCAAATTTTATATTAAAACATTATTTTACTTTAGAAATCGCCAAAATATTATGTCGACTAATATAAAATGATTGGAAATCTAAATATTTCTACAAAGATATCACCAAAATTTTTACAATTTGCATATTAGGGACTAATAAGATTCACCAAGGTTTCTAAACTTTAAGATAAACTTCCATCCTTAAAATTTTCTTTATGGGGGAGGAAGCGCTGGAGCTAGGCATTCAAGGAGACTCTGCTCGAATTGTAAGCATTTCTCAAATTTTGATTAATTTTCATTTTTTTAACTGCCATTTTGGTCTTCAACTGCAATGTCAGAAATTTTATTGGTATACATGTTATGGAAGCAATGTGCTTCTTGGATGTTATATCTATGTTTTTTGTGGATACTGTGAAGAGAGGGCCAAACAATTTTTAGGTTGTGAGCGAAAGTACTTTGGGGAACCCATGTGGAATTTACAATTTCATAGCTCCATTTATCATTGTACCTCCCCACCTATTTATCAACTGTAGCTTGTTATTTGAGATAATTTCTATCTTCACAATGTTTTGGGTGATTTGGAGTGACATACATTAGTGTCTACTTTTCCATTCTAAACATTTAAATTTCATTGGGACCTGCAGTCTCTCCATATTGGGGGTGGTTAGTCGTGGTGTCAAAATTTGACAAACATTTGAGGAAAGATTCACCTCAACTTAGTGCTCTCATTCTTTCCAGCAGTGTCGTTGTTGTAATGGTCTTGGGTTCACCGTCTGGGGTGGGATAATTGGGAAAAAGGGAACAAGGGGGGTTGGACATAGGTTGGGAACCAAAAATGTGCCACACTAGATGTCATACAACATCGAAGAGGTCATGCACGCTGAGGTGAAAGAGCTATAGGTCCCATTGGAAAGAATAGGGCAAGGTTAAGAGATTTTGGCGAAGAGCTAGAACAACAAGGTGTTCAATCTCAATGCCGAATAGAGTTGCCTACACCGTTTGATATGCTGGAAAACCACCTTCACCAAATTACTTAGCAGTTGGATCAGATTACACGAGACCGCCATGATGGCTAGAAAAAGATCATCGACTTCATAAATGATCTTTGACATAAACAATGACATGTGATGGATTTCTTAGTTGCCTTGCATGAGGGTCAGAAAAGGTTCACATAGAGGCTAGATCGCTTGGAAGGTAAGAACAACCCAAGAAACCACCCAGATGATCTAGGGTTGGGGAACCTTAGAGCTCAAGGATGTCAATTGGTTGTCTATGTGTTCTTGGGACTTTTTGGTTTTATTGGTGTGGTTTGGTAGTTTTCATTGGTTGATGAATGTGTGTTTCTGATATTATCTTTTGGAAATAAGTCTGATAATAAAGAGGCTAATTTGTTTTTGGTTAAAATTCAATCACGATGTACCCATGTTATGAGTTTATAAAAATATTTGATTTATATATATAAACAAAATTTGAAAAAACATAATTTTTTCTAATATACCAAAATTGATTTTAATAAACACATTAATAATTTTCATTATAAAATCGTAAACTGTGTTTTAATAAATAATGCTTTTATTTTATCACAATTTTTGTCAATTTATGTCTATGTTTATCATATCGATTGCTTTTACCATTTAATAATATGTTGCACAATAGTAGAATCAATGTTCTTAAATTATGTTTTACTAAATAATACTTCTATTTTATCATAAAATTTATTAGTGTAGGTTTATTGTATATATATATATATTTTTTATCATTTACGTAGTTTAATGAGGTATCATTTTTTTACCAGAAAAATATTGAAAATTCTGGCAAGACGCTGATAAGATTAACTCGTTGTTTTCGAAAATATGGTTACAATTGTTAAGCTTCAAGATTTTGGGTGCCCTAGAGGTTTTTTATGGTGCTAAATCCATTGACACCATCAAAAACATGATTCAAGCACTCATATTGTCATATTTAAAAAATATAAATAGATTTTTGATCATGGAGGCAAAACTAAAATCTCGGTAGAATTTTCCGCTAATAATATGTTGCATGGTAGTATATCTCTAGTATTTATGTTTTCAAATAGTTGTAGTCTAACTTATAGACAAAATAACATTTTTCACCAGAATCCGATGATACAGTTTCAAACAAGATTGTGATTTTTTGATGTTTGAAATATTTTTTGAATGCATAAATAGATTCAGCACCTTGGAAAACCCCTAGAGCACTCAAATTATATAGATTAAATAATTTAAACTCAAGTTTTTAAAAGTCTCTTCAAAAATTTGGTTAAAATTAACCAATAAAAATTCCCTTAAAAATCTATTTCATCTATAAGTTAGACTACATTTAAATATATTATGCTATGAATTGTTATATATGTGAGTACATTCTTATTATGTTTATTATTTTTCTTTAGGAATAATATGTGGTATGGTAAGAGATGTCCAGATATATTTATATTAAAGGTTCAAGTTTAATTAAAATTTCGTTTGATTGATTTTTACAAGGAAAAGTAAAATGTTTTGCAATTTTTGAAACAAATAGATTATATTTTTATTAGAGAGACTCAACCCTTCGTTAATTAAGTTCATATACTATTCATTTGTTTCATTTTCACAAGTTTTTCCAAAATGAACCATTTTCAACATGTTTATTATCCATTTCACCTCATTTTCTACTTACATTCACTTGTGGAAGTTATTGTATCAAATCTTGATGTTGACTAATTAGGGGCAACCTAGATAACACCACCAACAATTGGATGCACCACCACCCAAAAAAAACATAAAGTACATAACTATGTAAAATTGATCCTTTTGACTATTTTCTACGTAAATTTTCTAGAAAGATAAAGTAGTTATCTAAACTCTAATTTGTATTCTTAATCTTGATTTGGTAATATCAAAACACTATTTTTAAAACCATGCTAAAGGTTTTAAGTGATATTTTCCCTAAAAATAATGGATTGAGGTCCCTGTATCTATCCATCCATTCATAGTAGGAAAATGCTATTAGGGATATTGAGGACTCCTTCCTCTTAAAAGTGCTTTTCAATCATGCTCTTTGTTCATTCAAGGAGGTGATCTACACACATAAAGGATTTCAAGGATGTTAGGTCCCTATAATACTAGTGTATCCCCCTTATTGTTATTGTTGAGACCATGTAGCCCCCATGTTGTTATTGTTGTGCCCCATAGAAGCACTCTATTGTTATTATTGCGCCCCATAGAAGCACACTATTGTTATTGTTGTGCCCTTACATTATTATTGTTATGTAGGCTCTGATTATATTGTGACCCCTTGGAATCCTATATATACAAAGGAGGTCTTGTCATTTGTATCATCCAAGAATTGTTCATTTATATAATGTAAAATAGGTTTACATCTCGAAGAGGATACTTTTTAATTTGTTGATATATCTATTCTGTGAGCTGGTGACTGATATTCCAAAGGATCATAGGATTGATGTATTCATAGGGAATTTAAAAGATAACATCCAACATGAGGTTCACCTTTCGGAACTTGATTCATTAGAGAATGCATTCAGGGTGGCAAGAAAAGTTGAAATAAAAATTATAGCAACAAGGGAGTCTACCACTCACAACTATAAATATGGAAGTGTAGTTTCTCCTAGTCTTCCACAACCTACAAGGTTGACAGAACAACAATTGGAGGAAAAAATATCAAAAGGGGTTTGTTACAGTTGTGATAGAAAATACAATGAAGGTCATAAGTGTTCTGAGATGAAATTATTCCACATAGATTGTGAAGAGTAGGAAGGAAAGGAACAAGAAAAATCAAAAGAGGAGGATATACACCAAGAACCAACCCTAGAAAAAGAAGAAATGAATCCGACCATATCTTGTAATGCATTGGAAGAAATTACAACTCCTCAAACTCTCAAGATAGAAGGATATATCAAGAAGAAAAAGGTAATAGTGTTGACTGATTAGGGTAGTACACATAATTTTATTCATTGTAAGATAGCCAAGGAATTGAATTCCTTCCTATATCCAACACGAGAGAGTGAAGTGATGGTTGCAAATGGAGGAACTATAATTTTTCTCTAGAAAGTGCCATAATATCAAGTTAACCATGGGGGAATACATATTGAATAGTCCAAGGCTTTCGATTCAATTGGGTGGTGCTGATGTTGTACTAGGAGTCTAATGGTTACAATCTTTGGGGATGATAGATTTCAATTTTCAAGAACTTTTCTTGAATTTTTTTTGGGAAGGAAATGAAGTTGAATTAAGGGGTATCACAAGGAAACCAGGAAAGATAATGAGCTCTAATGGCATGAAAAAGCTTTTGAAGTAAGAAAAACATGGTGTATTTGCACAATTATGCTCACTAGGGATTCAAACATAGAAATGATTTATTTCTCTAGATCTCCAAAAAGTATTGGACAATCATTCCAAGGTGTTTGAGACTCCCAAAGGCTTCCAACTTATTCATGATCATGATCATGTGATTCACTTGATTTGAAGAAGTGTTCCTCAAAACATTAGGCCTTACATATATCCTTATGCCCAAAAGAGTGAAATTGAACATATGGTTGTAGAAATTCTATAGGTTGGTATAATTCAACGTAGTCAAAGTTTTGTCTCTCCTCCAGTAGTATTGGTGCACAAGAAGGATGGATCATGGTGTATGTGTCCATATTATAGGGATATCAACAAGCTCACTATTAAAGATAAATTTCCCATTCTTGTCATTGATGAATTATTGGATGAATTACATGGAGAAATTTACTTGACCAAGCTTGATCTTCGTTCAGGATATCATCAAATTAGAATGAAGACTTAAGACATTTCAAAAACAATGTCGAGAACTCATGAGGGTCATTATGAATTTTTGGTCATGAATTTTGGCCTTACTAATGCACCTTCCACATTTTAAGGTTTAATGAATTCCATTTTCAAACCCTTCCTTAGAAAATTTGTGTTAGTATTTTTTGATGATATACTAATCTACAACAAGTCATGGAAGGATCATGTTCAACATGTTGATAGGGTGCTCAAACTATTGGAGAAGAAAAAATTATATGAAAAAACCTCCAAATGTTTCTTTTGAGTATAAGAGGTGGAATATTTGGGTCATAATGTATCTCATGAGGGTGTTAAGGTAGACACTAACAAAATTAAAGCCATTAAGGAATGGAAAATCCCCACAACCATAAATCATATTCAAGGATTTCTCAGGTTGACATGGTATTATTGAAATGTTTCTAAGAATTATTGGAGAATAGCGGCACCTCTAACATTATTACTAAAGAAAGATGCATTTTCTTGGACTCCGGAAGCAATCAAGACCTTTTAACATCTTAAAGAGGCAATGCGCCAAGCCGATCTTAGTAATGCCAGACTTCAAAAAAAAATTCATTGTGGAATGTGATGCCTCAGGAAATGGAATTGGTGTTATTTTATTGCAAGAAGGAAGACCCATTGCTTTTGAAAGTCATCCAATCAAAGGAAAGCATTTACATAAACCTATTTATGAGAAGGAAATGTTGGCAATACTACATGCACTAAAGAAATGGTGACCTTACCTAATGAGAAGACACTTCAAGGTAAAATAAAATCATGATAGTCTTAAATACTTTTTGGAATAAATATTATCTTCACAAGAGTAGCAAAAATGGGTGGCAAATATGTTGGGTTATGACTTTGAAATCATCTACAAAAAAGGGAAGCAAAACGTTGTTGCAAATGAACTCTCAAGAAAGGATGAGGATGTGGAAACATTGCTTTGTGCAATTTCTATTATCTGGCCTCAACGGATAACTGAAGCAAGGGATGAGTGGAAGAATGATGAAGAGGTATGGTCACTCATTCAAAAGTTGCAGCAACATCCCAGTACATCTGATACATTTAGCTGGAAAAATGATTCATTATGGTACAAAGATTAATTATATCTTAGGAAGAATTCCCAACTCAAACAAAAAATTCTTTGGAATTACACACCTCTCCCTTAGGAGGGCACTCAGGATTTTTAAAGACTTACCATAGGGTCAAGAAGGATTTTTTATTGGGATAGTCTTAAGTATGATATTCAAAATTTTGTGGTAGAATGTTTAGTTTTCCAACAAAATAATGTTGAAACAAATAAGACCTCATGTATGTTAGAACCTTTAGCCATTCCATGTTAGTGTTCAGAGGATGCCTCAATGGATTTTATCATAGGTTTACCCAAGTCTGAAGGAAACAGTGTCATCATCGTAGTAGTTGATAGGCTTACCAAGTATGCACACTTTCGTGCATTATCTCCTCCTTTTAAAGGAAATACATTTTCTATTTCATTTATGGAAACAATTAAGAAGATTCATGGAAATTCAAAGATTATAGTAAGTTACAAAGATCCCATTTTCATTGGAAATTTTTAGAAGAAATTATATTCTTGTCTTTTTACTCAATTAGCTCATAACTCATTTTATCATCCTCAATTTGATGGGAAAAATGATATAGTGAACAAATGTTTGGAAAGATATCTTCGTTGCTTTATATATGATAAACAAACATAATGGGTAAAGTGGTTACCTCTAGTTGAATGGTGGTATAACACTTCCTTCCATACTGCAGCAAAAATGACTCCATTTATGGCACTTTATGGATATCATTCACCATCTATCACATCATCTTTAAGAGAAATTTGTAAGGTTAAAGCAGTGAAAGATCACATCGAGCATCAAAAACAAGTTCTCCAACTCTTAAAGGATAACCTCACTTTCGTGCAAAATCGAATGAAACAATAGGAAGATCAACATCATAGTGAAATAAGTTTTGATGTAGGCGACTGGGTATTTTAATGGCTATAACCATACAAAGAAATGTCTCTCAAGCAAGCTAAGAAGGATAATAAATTATCACCCAAGTACTATGGTCCTTACAATTTGTTGCAAAATACTAGTATTATGGCATACAAATAGGAGTTGTCTGCATCTTCCTGAGTACACCTAGTTTTCCATGTTTTATACTTAAAGAAGGTTATCGGTGACAAGCTTCTAGTTGAAATAGTTTTTCTACAACTTGAAAAAGAAGGCAAAATCATATTTGAGCCTGAAGTAGTCATGGAAACAAGAACCCGACAGCTACGAAATCGATCAATTTTAATTTATCTCTTTAAGTGGAAGAACTTACCTATTGAAGATTCCACATGGGAGGATGAGAATTTTATATAGAAGCATCCAGAAACACTCAAGCATTGAGGACAACACTTGTTTGAAGGAGAGGGGCATGTTAGGTCCCTATAATACTAGTGTATCCCCCTTATTGTTATTGTTGTTCCCATGTAGCCCCCATATTGTTATTGTTGTGCCCCATATAAGCCCACTATTTTTATTATTGTGCCCTTACATTATTATTTGTATGTATCCTGTGATTATATTGTGACCCCTTAGACTCCTATATATACAAAGTAGGTCTTTTCATTTGTATCATCTAATAATTTTTCATTTATTTAATGTAATGGAGGTTTCCCCATCGAAGACGATAATTTTTATGTTGTTTATCTATCTTTTCTATGAGTTGGTTGCATAACAAAAGAACATCTTAAGTAGGAGGCTTTACGGCCATACATATTCAACAAAAGTCTACTCCCCAAGTGTACTTCTTAACTTTTCTATGAGTAACAGATATTACATTCTTTAAAATTGTTTAATCATGTTGATTACTATAGTTTCTCTCTTATCTTTCTTTTTGCATGAATAAGTTAGGGTTTAAATCTTGTAAATCAGATATAAGGTATGGTTTTCATATACTAAACACCATTTTCTGTGGATTTAACTCAAAATCATTAGATAGTGATAATTTATACACTCTTACATGCACCTACACCTGACATACAACACATACACCTACACCCAATGTATACGATACAATACATACACCTACAACCAATGCATAAGATAATACATACAGCTACACCTAGCGTACAAGACAACACAATACATCTATACTCGATGTACAAAACCACATAATAGATGCACCTACACAATGCACATACCTAGTATGACATGCCCTCAACAGAACATGTATGATATGCACACTATACCACACGTGCATTAGTACCATATGTACAACACGTACATGTACCACTGTACACGGCACCACCTACACAACGTGTGCACAACATCACATGTACATGATACCACTTGCGCAACATGTATAGAACACCACATGTACACAATACCACATGCTCAACATGTACACGACACCACATGTACACAACACCACATGCAAGACATGTACACAACGCCACCTACACACATTACCACATGTAAAACATTTACAAAACACCACATGAACACAACACCACTTGTAAAATCATGCACACCAGACCATATGTACATAGAACCACATGTACAACATGCACGTAACACCACATGTACATAAAAATGCATATCCAACATGTACATAGCATCATCTATACACAACACCACATATCCAACACGCGCAAAGCACCATATGCATACAACACTGCATATCCATCATGCACATAATACAATATGTACACAACACCATGTATCCAACATGTACATAGCACTATCTATACCAAGCACTGAATATGCAACATTCACACCATACTATCTATACTAACATCTTGTACATAATATTGCTTAAAAAACATGTATACACACTACATATGCATGTCAATATTGCATGCTCACAATCATCATAGATGCAACGATTACAACACGGATGCCAATATGCACAAAATTAATACCACACATCTGAGACTACCTACCTCTACCAAGTAACCTTTATTCTAGTGTCTCTCTGCCATCCATGCTTATCCTAGCATCCCATAGACCACACAACTTTCATATTGTTGATGCATCCCTCAACGTTACCTATCATAACATAAACATAAGCATAATACAAGCATATAATATCAATTCATATCCACATGCTACTGAACTCATACATTTTTCATGACTACTCTTCCCAATTAACTCCTCGTAAGACCAAGAACCTCTTCATGTCATTTTCCTATGTAAGCAATCATTCTCCACAAGAACAATTCCTGATGACCCTGTTGGACAATGACATAGATACATATATAATCATTACCATAAAACAATCATCATCCTGTCAGACAATGCCATACATACATACATGTACACATAGTTAGCATTAATAATCATGGTCCATGACAACCATGTCAAACATGACATACATACAAACCTACATGTATAAAAATCAACATAATCATGATCATAACATAATTACTAGACATCAATTTCAAGGTTAAGAGAACTTCCCTTATTCATACACAACATTGAGAACAACAGTTCCTAACACAGCCAAGGCAACTAACACCTCATATCCATTTTCTTTTCCTTTTCTAATTACCTTTCTCATGACTGTGCTGCCACCGTCCATTACCGCAATGGACATAACCAGTCCAACCGATTTTCATAGTCTTACCTTCTGATGTGTTTACTCATGCACCAAGCTTCATCCATGTCTAACATTACCTGTTTAGTACCACACATCTCTCCCAGAGCTCCATTAACTCTCCTCTTTCTCAATCAATTCCCAAGACACTCAAAACATAAAAGGAAATACAAGAAACAACCAAGAATGAAACCATGAAACCAATAACAACACCAAAACCCAAGTGGCATGGCCATGTATAAGATGCAAATAAAATCATAATCAAGCATGACAAATCACCAAAATCCCAAAAGCACAATACTAGCAACAAACACCATGACTCAATCCCCATGGTTCCCAAGGAAATCTCAACCCGAGCCTTCTTCAAGATTTCATGGCAATCGCTTCACCATGCAATCCCTTGCATCATACTTCCATCTACGCATAATTATTAGTGAATAAATAAATATAACTATACACTGGTTACCTTACCTTGTTGTGCCAAGCATGCTTCCTGCAACTGAACACATCTGCGCCATTTGATAGATCCTCCTGCAACTAGTGACTAGCTAATATACTTGTCAAGTACATGTTCATGACTATAACACACATCCACATAATTTCAAAAAAAATCAATGTTAAGAAGACTCATTATATGCAAGGTACTCATTCGTTTGGAATTAGGGTTTCAGGTGTTACCTTGTCATGCTAATACCTAACATGTTACCCAACAATTGCTCACACATGTCAACCACTTGTTCCAATTATCAAGACAATCATATCTATCAATTTTGAAATCAACCTTTACCAAGACTAACAATCATGTCATAATTCATAGTTCTTAGACACAATCCTACAACTTTCACCTACTACACTCAAGTACATATCAACTGTCTCAACACATATGTATTATTACACTCATCTTAAAACAAGATCATTGGAACAAATACTCGTATTATGCAATTAATCAATCAGTCAAACAACTTAAAATCATACCATGTTAAAAATATCAACTATATGACATAATAGACACCACACACTCAACATCAAATAGACAACTTAATCAAGAATGAAGCACCAAGTATACTACATAAGAAGACTCAAACCTTAGTGTAACTTAGGGGGGGCTATCTTGTGTGCACAAAAAATCTAGTTAGCAATATATAAATTTACAACATGTCAACTCACGCATAAATAAAATCACGATATCCATAACACTAACTAACTAGCATTTTCACATCATAAACTCATAATAATTTATCATTTACACCTAGAAATCACACATGCACGATCGATCTAGATTAGTAACACACAATCCAGCATAATAAGTCAACTCATACCTGAATGTCATAACCATAAATATCTGCATAGGTCAAACCAAGTTAACACAATACATATAACATCAAGATCTTCAATGAAATGAACTTAACCATAATACATATGACCAATCCAAATTGCAACATCAAGATCTCAATGAAATAACCCTAATCATCAAGTTAATCGCACATAACAACACTAGGTTATATATCATGCTCATCAACAACATAAAACCTAATCGTCAAGCTAGTTGTCATACAACAACAATAATTTAACCTATAACATACTCATCAACAACATATCATATAACATAATCATCAAGCTATCTAACCTAACCAACAATATCAATGCTTACAACCACATGTTACTATCATTCTTGACTAACTAACTCATGTGCATATGAATATGCTAATCAATTATCATCTATCATGTACGTAAACATAACATCAAAAGACATGTATATAACCTAGTTCATATAACC
The DNA here is from genome assembly GCA_000404065.3 of Pinus taeda. NCBI lineage: Eukaryota > Viridiplantae > Streptophyta > Pinopsida > Pinales > Pinaceae > Pinus > Pinus taeda. The sequence continues at coordinate 25,891 of APFE030503590.1, forward strand.
CTATTTAACATAACCCTATTTCATATAAAATCCGTAACTTACATACCTAAATTCCAAACATACAATACATGTATGACAATCTGCTCTTGCCTCGAGGTCCAATGCTGCAACTTCACTTTAATGATGTGCATCTCCTATTCTATATCAACCAACACATTAGCATCATAAAAACCAATAGCACCCTAATGACCTAAATTGCGTACCATGACTTCACAAGCAATGTTTGACCTACTATTCATTCATAACTTATGACCAAGACTATACATGCATAAAAACTACATAATTAACCATACACACATGAAGACATACCCCATGACAACACCTTTAACCTTCACATGGCGACATCACTACAACCATGATCAACACCATGCAAATGCAAAATGAAAATGGACTACATGCATAAGTAACACATATGCAATCAATCATGAAAGCATGATCAACACACAGCCGAAGGAGAGCACAACCACACTCTATTACCACTCTGTAACACCCTCCTGCCACATCTACCAAAGCAACCAGCCAGTTGGGGTAAATATGCGACGAAAGGCCACTATGATATGATTCAAACTCCTAAGTAACCTTAAGGAAATGGAATCGATGGAAACACACCATACAGACATCCCTCATGTGCTTCAGGACCCCCAGGAGCTAATCCACCATTCCAGGTGCCCAGTCCCTGAGTTAGCCTAGCATTTAGGTGAACTAAACCTAGATTCAATCTCATGAAAAGGCATGAGTGTGACTGTAAACCTATAGTTACTACCACAATACTTGCAAGGGAGAGACTGCAGTCTCTATCAACTATTTCTATGCCAAAGACTACCATATTTAAGCCACTTTTTCATGGCTAGTCTCCAAATCAATGCCTAGAACTTGATGAGACTCTCAATACATCAAATGACACCAAATAAAATTGTCTAACACAAAACTTGATCAAGGTCTTGACCTAGCCAAACCTAACCACGACAGACATTTTTTCAAACACTTCGTAAATATGCAACCTACAGATGTAAATAACATATCTCAGTATAGGGGTCTCATACTAATCTGGGATTCGCTATGAAGCATTATCTCCTTATCACGTTAGCTTCCATTTCAATCCATTATTTCATAGATACATCGATTATTCAATTATAAGTAAGAACAAGATGAGAGCCACTCATGGCTGCTGTCATAAAATATGTAAATAACTAGCATAGTAGGGAGAAAATACTAATGAAATCAGAGCCATATAAACCACATATAATCCACCATAATGATCATATAGATACAAGGAAAAATAACCTTTCATTAATGATGCAAAATCCAAACATGGAATGGGAATTCTACGTTCCACCTGATTGTAGAATGGTTGAGCCAAATCTCCATTCAGTCATTCACCCTCATGCCATATTCCAATCATGAATGTAGGATCTCATAGAACACATCAATAAAAACTCATCCAATAATTCTAGAGGCCATCCACCTCAACCCATCAAACAATGATTCCACCTTAGGGTTGGACATCACAAAAACAACATCAGATCGGTCTCTATCCTAGCCTTCTAGGGCTCCAGAGTGTTTGTTCCAACCCGACTCCCAAGACTAGTAACTCAACCCACAAATTTACCAGGCTCTAGTGAATTTGTCCAACTAAGGCTATGAGACTAGTAACTCAACCCACAACTTTTATCAGGCTCCAGAGCTTTTTTCCAACCAAGGCTACAAGACTAGTAACTCAATCCACCAAGGGCTGAAGAGAATTTGTCCAACACAAGCTACAAGACTAGTACATCAACCCAAGTTGTTCCATGGCTCTAGAGCATTTGTCCAACCAAGGCTATGGGAATAGTAACTCAACACAAGCCATTACAGGGCTCTAGAGTGTTTGTCCAACCAAGGATTCCAGGAACTAATAGCTCAGCCCAAGCTAAGGAAACATGAGAACCAACCAAAAACAAAGAAAATAAACCCACAACACCATGGTTATCCAAACCATGGAAAGGATAGGCAAATCCACTGTCAATGCAGGCAATCCTCCATACCAGTGATAGATCATGAACAAGAAACTACATTCATGTGTTGTGCATGCCAAAACTAGAGAGGAAAACATACATGCAACTCGATACCTACAAGAAAAACCCAGCGTAGTTGTTGATATTGATTCCCTCTTGCACTTTCCTACTCTTCCTTTGCCTTCTTGCTCCAAGGATCCAAGTATGCCACACCCTCCAAGAGTTCTCCAAGAAAACTTTAAGTATCCAAGAATATGAGAGATAGAGAATAATGAGAGAGAGCTACAACACTAAACCAACCAAGTCTTTCCCACTCATCCTCAAAATCCTTTTTATTAATGAGGCCTCTATTTTATTCATTTTCAATTATTTTTCTCTTGACATGCAACATGTGACATTTCACCTCCTTTTTCTCATAATTTCCATTATTTTCATAAATAAAATGTCAATTAATGTCTCATGTCTCTTTCAAAAGCCTTTTCCATTGCCTCTGCCAATTTCCTTAGCCATAATAAACCAAATCAACACCCATTAAGACGTTTCACCCACCATTTAGCTTGGAATACATGTCACCACCGTGGCCTTATATATTTTTACATGGAATTTTCACCAGGTCTATTACACCTGCCTACAATATCGGCTCCTACAAATCTATCCTATAAGAGATGAAAACTCAAATATGATATACCCACACTCTCCTACTAAGAACATGTGCATCCTTGTTCTACTTTCCCTTGATGTATCAGATCTCAAAATTAAACTCATTGAGGATATCCAACCATCTAGCTTCTCTAGAATTCAAATTAGGTTGGTCAAGCAAATACCTCAGACCACTATGATCACTCATCATAATAAACCTCTTGCCAAGAAGATAATGCTTCCACATCTTCAAGGCATGAATGATATATTCTAACTCAAGATCATGAGTTACATGGTTCTGCTTGTGCTCATTCAGCTTCGTTGACTCACAACATACCACCTGTCATTCTTGCAATCATTTATACAGACTACAAACTCCTTATCAGGATCTACAATCTTCAAAGGCTAGATCATTTGTAAGGAAATGCTTCATCTCCTCAAAAATAGTTGCACATTCCTCAATCCATTCAAAAAATTTCCCTTTTCTCTACAATAATGTAATAGGATAGCTAATCCATGAGAAGTTTTTTATGAACCTCCTGTACTAACTTGATAGTCCCAAGAATGATCTAACCTCATCCATGTTCCTAGGAGTTGGCCACGCCGTGATATCTCTAATATCTTCCGGATTCAATGTTATGCCCTCCTTGGAAATAACATGTCCCAAGTAATGGATATGAGACTGAAAGAAACTGCACTTACAGAGATTAGCATACAACTAATGCTATGTCAACAATCTCAACATTGTTTCCAGATTTTCTACGTGCTCCTCCTCATTCTTGGAGTAGATCAATCATATACTCAATAAACATTTTCACAAACTTATCTAGATAAGGACACAACACGCTATTCATGAAAAACATAAAGGTATCTGGAGCATTAGTAAGACCAAAATCTCAAACCAATCTTTGAGAACAGTGTTTCTCCCTTCAACTGATCAAACAAGGCATCAATCCGCAAAAATGGATACCTAGTCTTGATGGTCACCTTGTTCAACTACTTGTAATCGATGAAAAATATGAGAGTATCATCCCTCTTCTTTACAAACAAAACTGGTGCATTTGAAGGTGAAACACTTGTCCTTATGTATCCCTTATCAAGAATTTCTTTAAGATGGAACTTCAATTCCATCAACTATAGAGTGCTCATCTTGTAAGCTGATTTTGATGTCGATGTTGCTTCTGGTACCAACTCAATAGAGAAATATTTTTCTATGAGTTAGTAACTCTGAAATATCTACAGGAGACACATCTTGAAATTGCTACAAGATGAGATACTTATTAAAAACTTCATCATCCTAAACATCCTTCCCTTTTTCACATGAAACATGTATTGCTAACAATACACACCCCTTCCTCCAACAACACTTAGCTTGCATAGTTGTAACCATTCTCACACATGTGGGCTTCTTCTTTCCTTGCAAGATTCTCTTTTCTCCATCATCATCCAAGCACTCATTGGGATTCTTATAACAATCTGCATTAGTCATGTTAGTAAATAGCCAATACATACCGAAAAGCATGCTATATGAACCCAAAGGAGTCAAATTTAGATGTGTTGATGTAGATATACCATTCATCTCAAATGCACAAGCTCTCACCAATTGGTGAATTATTCTCTTGGTCCCTGTAGCCAAATACATCAACCAATATTCTACAATCACTTATTTACTCAAACAACACTGATACATCGGGTCATGACTAACATAACTATAATTATATCAAGGATCAATCAAAATGGAACGAACACAAAGCTTACCTTCCATCTCAATAATGGATGCATGATGATCTGCATGCTTGTTATCAATTATTGGATAGATCCAAGGAATTATTTGGCCAACATCCCCAAATGTGTGTGCGCCCTAAACACTTGAGATCTAAGGCTTGCCACCCTAATACAATCGATAATTATTCTTCCAATGATCCTTACCACAAATCCAACACTAAAGTGGTTCTCTACCACTACATTTATTTTGTTTCTCTCTAGGATGAGACCCGTGTCCTCTCTCAGATGCATTGAACTACTTGTAAGAAGCCACATTTTCTTTCTCACCTGCATCATGAGGCCTTTCTCACATCCAAGGTCGTTTTACTTTACCCTTCTTATTCCCTTTCCAATCATAATTACGCTTAGACTTGCGCTTCGACTACTCATAATAATGGTTAAATTTCGTGATGGCTTCCTCCAATGACCGAGGCTCATCAAACTTAATCCAATCTTTGAACGCTACTAATAACCTATTGATGAACCTTTGAATCTTTTCCTTCTCATCCTTGAGGTAAGGAACATACCTCAACAACTCTGGGAATTTGTTAGTGTACTCATCATCTGTCATAGAACCCATATTCATATCATAGAACTCATTGGCCATGTCATCATAGTATCTTTTGGATAGGTATTTCTCCTTTAAAAATCTCTCAAACTCATCCAAAATAAGCTCCTCTTCTCTAATTCTTTTGACCTTCTTCACATCCTCCCACTAGATATCTGCTTTCCCTTTGAGACTGAAAGTTGCTATCTTGGGTTTCATATTCTCTAAAATGTCACACAATCTAAAGGACTTCTTAATCCCAAGCAGTAACGCTTCTATATCCTTTGATTTCCTCATATCCCCATAAAAAATAGGAGGCTTAACGTTTTTAAACTAATTTGGGATGTACTCACTCCTAATATGGTGCTAGCAGTGATAATGATCATGTATCATGGAAGAAGAACTAGAATAGAACATATATGTAGTAGTCCTGCAATCAAGTGTATCCAAGAATATGCTACCTTTGATTCTTTCATCATTATCCAAACTATGTATCCTTTGGTACCTCTTATCATCTACCCCATTAGTATATTCTCCTCCTGCCTATCTCTATGAATGATCCCCGTATGTCCTTTCTTTTGCAACTCTAAAATAATTTGTAGAATCACTGCATTAACTTATGCCTACTCTTCCTGAGCTCTAGCAAGCCTTTCATGTGCCTCAATCAACTTGTTTTTGTCTATTTTGCAACTTCTGATCTCTGCCCTCAGACTCCTTACTGTATTTTCGATATCAAAAGATTACTCTTCTTCTTGCTGCTCAACTGGATTTTTCCATTCCAATTCCATAGAATTCACATCATGCCTATAAGGGGAGTCATGTGAACTATAGTCCGCCATTTTTCTCCTCATTTTTTACCTTCTCTTTCTTACAAACATGTCATGTTAGATAAACCAAATAGAATTATAATCAAAATCATACCTCAATGGATTTCACGGGAGGCTATCTCGTTTACACAAATCAATCCATACTAGCATGATATACATGTATATATATAATGACATCAAAATATCCACATATCAACATCATGTATTATAACACAAATTTTTTACACTGACTATATACATGACAACCATAGCCACTGCAATGCATGCATTGTAGACACAAATATGACTCACTTGCATGCATAACAATCGCATCTAACCCATCCAACGCAAGTGTTTGAACCTCGAAGCTCTGATGCCAATCTGTAACCTCCCTCCCATATTTACCATCTTTGAAAATCTCTTTAGGGTAAACATGAGTTGAGTGCTACTATGACATGACTCGACCTCCAATTTCCAGTGATGGAAGCAGGGCCTACAAACTGACAACTCACTGGCATGCCTAAGGGACTATAAGTCATTTAGGAGCCTTACAACCACCCCAGGTGATCAATCCCTAAGATGGAACTACCCCAACTACATGCTTTACACACTAAGCATGTGGTTATGAGGCTATAACCACACCCATAGGTGAGTCTGCTAGAGATTATGGCCCGAAATCTCTTGTTTTGTGCATGTGATTGTGAGAAATATGCCACTTTTTCAGGCTATCCTCAATACCATTATCCAGAACTTCATGTAACTTTCTATAATCATGAAAATGATGATCATAATGCTAAACAATCAATACTTGAGAAATATCTTGACCAGAACATGCTTAGTAAATGATAGACATTTTGTCAAACATATGGTAAACATGAAAGCTATATGTCATGAATGCATAACATCTAGATCACTGTAATTGGAATTGAGAGAAAATGGAGAGATGAAGAAGGAGATGGTGATGGAGGTAGGTGCAGGGGCCGACCCTGAAACCCTAGGCCCCAGGTGACTCTGTCAGCTTTCCAATCGCTGACTCATAGGTACGGGAGGACGGATGGCGACCTCGCAGGGTGTCCGCGTCTACGAGGTACCATAAGACCTGACAGTAACGTTTTTCTCCCTATTTTTCTTGCATGCCATTTTTCTTTTGGGGTTTTTGTTTTCTTCCAGGACGGTTTGGGCTCCCGTATACCTCCTAGAGGCTCTCCCCTGTAACTGCTCCTTGCGGTGGTTTCGCGTTTGAAGTTTTACTTTCCTTCACCCCGTCTCCAACCTCAGCCAGTTTCCTGGAGCTCCCGCATTGGATCGGAACCTGCTAGGTGGCAAGGTAAAACTTAGCCAGTTTTTACCATGGGGTTCCATAATGAGTCGGTGGATCTGGATCCGGTGCCGGAAGATATCCTTTCAATTTGGGGTGAAGACGTTACCGAGCAGACCCTGGCGAAGTATTTCAGGCAGAAAAAACAAACTGATCCAGCTTTCCGCTCAGCCAAAGTGTTGCAGGAGAATCCCCTCTTCTCGGATCTTATCTCGCCCCTGACAGGAGATGCAGACACAGCAGGGATTTGGCCCTCACCTTCTGACGATCGTGGGAAAGCCCTCTCTTCGCCTGAGGATCGATCTCTAGTGGGGAAGATCAGTTCCCCTTCGAGGGTTTTCAGACACTCCGGGGGCCTTGAAGACATCATCAAGATCTCAGGAAAGCAGGGTTTGAGGACCTCCCCCGAAGCAGAGCTCGGACAGGACGGGGATTCCAGGGTTAGAAGCAGCCCTTTAACCGTTTTCAGGTAGCTTTTCTCCAAAGAGCTCTCTGTAGGCGGCACGTCAAAGTCTTTCTCAGAACCGGATGCGGGGAAAGTCTCCTTTTTAGGGGATGGAGCCTTACCTTTATGCCCTGGAGCTTCAACAGGAAAGGGGTTTTTGGTTACCAGAGAGGAAGCCCCTCCCCTCATCGTGTCGAGTCCACAGTTTACAGAAAGAATCGTCATTCCTCCAGCAAGCGAAACGCTGGGACGATTTCAGCCCCTAGAAGATCCCGAAGCCAGCAGGAAAGAGGCCCCGGGTCGTGAAAATACTGGGGACAAGAGAAAGAAGACTAAATTCATTAAACCTGGGAAGAAACCAGTGAATCTTCTTTTGGGCATGGATGTGCAGGTCGAATACGCCCTGCGGGTGGCCGAATGCACGCTTGTGGGCAGAGTTAGAGGCCGTCCGGTCACTGGCAAATACTTGCAGCATTGGGCGGAGGGCCTTTGGAAGGATTCGCCAGCAAAAACCTTCACAGCTGTTACGATGACAAAAGGATGGTTCATGTTCAGTTTCGAGGACAAAGCAGCATCGGATTGGGTTGAGGGAAGGAACTGGACAATGGGAAAACGGCCAGTTTTCTTCAAGAGGTGGTCTTCCCTTTTTGATGCCACAAAGGAGATGGTCGAGGAGTTCCCCGTCTGGGTAAGGCTCCCCGGACTTCCACCTTTCCTCTGGGTGGATTCAATCTTCTCCTCTATTGGCAACACTTTGGGAGTTTTTCTGGAAGCGGATAAATCATTCTTAGTCACTCATGAACGGGCGGTAGCAAGAATTCTCGTGCGTCTGAACCTTAGGAAGCTAATGGAATCTATCAAGCTGCAATACAGAGAATTCATCTATGAACAAATCCTGGATTACCGAATGCTACCTTTCAGGTGCCATCGATGTCATGAGCTTGGACATTTGGCTAGAGATTGCCCTCTGGGGAGATGCAAAAAGAGGGTGCACACACAGGAGGAGAAGCAGGCACAAAGCATTAGAGAGGAGCCTTCCGCAAAGGGAAAGGAATCTTCGGACTTCAACCCGGAGGAAGGGGTGCGCAATATGGATACAGACCTCATTCTATAGACAAAGGAAGCCTCAGACCCTGTGGCAGAGGAGCTGCCCGACTCCGCCGTTCCCCCAGCTAGTCTTTCCGAAGATCCCGAGCTCTCTCCTTCTGGGATAGAAATGAAAAAGAGGACCGGGCTTCTAAGGAAGGTGTACAGCTCGCTGTGGACGCGTGGATGATCTCTGAACAGCAAAATGACCAGATCCGTGTGTCAGATCAACATCCTCTCCTCGTTCCGGTCTCTCAAAATATTTTGGGCTGAGGATCTTGTGCTCCTCTCTTCTTATGATGCGGGTTTTTTTTCCCATGTTACTATATAAAAAACAGACTTTTTAAAAAAAAATTCCATGGTTTTTTTCTAAAACTTTGTAAATCCACGGATCGTTTTCCTGACCAGGAGGCCCGACGTTTTTTGCTCTAAACGGTTATCTTCTAGACTCCAGCTGCAAAAAGTTGGTTTTCACCTGGACTAGGCCTGCCTAAACTCGACAGCGCAGCAGGGGGGAATGTAAGCTGTGTTTTTTTACATGCTTACGGTTTTAGACTGAACCTGACAGATACAAGGGATGGTGAGATCTTCACCCCCTTGTCTTGTATTGCTGGTTTATGCTTCAGCACTCGAGATGAGCCGAAATGCCTTCGCATATGCTTGTAACTTTTTTATTACTTATAAAAAAGTTCGTTTTTTTCTTTGGAAAAAAAAATGTCATGAATGCATATTTGATCATAAAATTCTGAAATTCATTTGATAATCACCAAGA
>APFE030503590.1:56299-90902 GCA_000404065.3 Pinus taeda
TTTTCAATAATTTTCATAGTGTATTTTCGGCAAAATCACATAAATATTCTTTTGTCGACGTGTTTTGAACCAACCAGTGTGTTTCATCGTCACGACAAGTTGAAGAACCAATCCAGCCCAGCTTGTAAAATAGTATGTGCAGAGACTCCAACGGCTAATTTTGACCTTATGTCCCAAGTCAAACCAAAAATATTCTTGTTATATTTAATTATTATTATTCTAAGGAATTAGGTACATTATATAATAAAAGTATTCATTTGTTTATATATATATATTATATATATATATATATATATATATATATATATATATATCCAAAACCTAACCCATTCAAAATAAAATTAATCATCATAGGTACATCATATCCTTATTTAATAATATTTGTATTCTTTTATTTGTCATTTAAAACTAATGGTCCAATTGAAATTAATAAATTTATAATTTATTTAAATTAATATTTATTAATTAATCTATATTTATATATTAATCTATTATTTCAATAATATTATAAACAAGCAATATTCTTGATATATAATTTTTTTTACTATTATTCTTAGAAGTTAGTTAAATTAGGTGAATTAATTTTTATTTTTATTTATCGTGGTCCATTTGAACTTAAAATCATAAGTTATATCCTCTATCCCATATAATTTTAGAAGTAATTTATATGTTTTAGTAATCTATATGTATTTAATAATTTATAATTCCAATAATATTATTAAATAACCCATGTAATTGGGTAAATATATTATTACATATAAGGTCAAAATTATATATGAAAATAGGTAAAGATGCTAATAGAATGTTATATGATAATAATTATTATTCCAGTACTCAAATTTAACTATTTCATGAATATTATTAACCTAATTTTAATATTTATGTTTAAATGAAACCCAATACTAACCTAAAGGAAATAAGGTTAATACATTTAATGGCCCGAAATTAATTAATAACCTATTAATAAGTAATACGCCCCATAATAATAGGACAAACCATACGAATAATATAGGGATGCTAGGACTAAAGGGGAAAAACCAACCCACGAAAAAAGGGAACCAACCCCCGAAACCAATTCTTAAGGAGAGGAAAAACCCTACGCCCTAATAAAAGGGGGGGGACTGAGGAGGCTAGGAAGACAGGGCTGGGACCCAGCAACTGCCAATCTTCCAGCCATCATCGTTATTAAGATTATTCGGCCTTTTCTCAATTTCAAGGGCCTCTCTAAATTTGTGATGGTGAAACTGCGCAACTTTAGCAATGACTTGAGCATCTTCAATACAGACATGATGCATCGTCTTCCCGGCATGTTCAGCCAAGGCTGAGGACTTGGTCCTACCATGCCTTAGGTCAGCTGAATGCTCACTAATCCTCTGATTAATAGAGCGACCCGTCTCACCAATATATGGTGTCCCACAGGAACATGGAATGACATAGACGCCCTTCATGTCTTTAGGGTCAACTGGATCTTTCACACCTGAGGGAGCCACGGATAGTACTGAGAGGTCTAAAGGTCGCGGGCACATCGTACTTCCTCAGAATCCTCGCAATCCTATTAGTGGTCCCTTGGATGTAAGGAAGGTTAACACCCATGACCCGATCTTTAGGATCACTACGGGAAGACGGCTCCTTCTTGGCCTTGAGGAAGGCTTTTTGACCCAGGTGTCTACTGTAACCATTCCTCTCGAAGACATCTAGAAGATGAGCCTTCTCCGTTTCCAAGCTCTCTTCATCGGAAATTCTGACAACACGGGTGGCAAGTGTGCTTAGAACACCTAACTTCTGAGCGGGGAAATGATGGGACGAAGCATGCAAGTATTGCTCAGTATGCGTCTTCTTTCTAAACACCCGATGAGAAAAGGAGCCATCCACATTCTTAGAGATCAGAACATCCAAGAACGAAAGACAACCCTTGTCTTCTTTTTCCATTGTGAATTTAATGGCGGCGGATTGGTTATTGAGATGACTGAAGAATTGATCCAGCTCATCAGGCCCATGTGACCAGACAACACCAGTGTCATCCACGAACCTTTTCCAAAGCTTTGGTAAGAGACGAGAGGAGGCCAAAGCCTTAGACTCAAAATCCTCCATAAAGAGATTAGCAACAACAGGGGACAAGGGGGAGCCCATGGAAACCCCGCAAGTCTGTTCATAGAATTCACCCTCGAAGCTGAAAAAGGTGGAGGTAAGGCAAAGCTCAACCAGCTTAGCCGTATCCGGGTCGGTGAGCTTATTGATCACCTCCATGGCCTCATTGATGGGAATGCAAGTATAAAGAGAGACCACATCGAAACTTACCAAAATGTCCTCGGGCTCAAGCTTAATTCTCTTCAGATCATCAATAAAGGAAGCCAAGTCTTTAACGAAGGACTCAGTCTGGCCAACCAAGGGCCTCAACTTTGCAGCGAGGAACTTGGCCAGGAGGTAAGTCAGACCTCTAATGGTGTTGACAATGGGTCTTAGGGGGACCCCTTCCTTATGGACCTTTGGCAGGCCATAGATCCTAGGAGTGATGGGCTTTCCCTCAATAAGCTTCTGGGACAAAGGAGCAGTGGAATTGCACGACTTGATCGCAAGGGCGACCGCTTTGGAAACCTTCTTAAGGGGATTTTTTGAAAGCTTCTTGTAACTCCCACTGTTACAAAGATGATCGAGCATCTTAGTTCTATAATCACTTCTATCTAGGAGGACTGCAGCCCCACCTTTATCTGCTTTTAAGACCATGACATCACGATTGTTATTCAAGGTCTTAAGAGCCTCAAACTCAGCCTTGCTGATATTGCTACGGGGAGGCTTAGCCCTCCTCAGGGCTACGGCACAATCCTGCCTAATTGTGTCTTTAATCTTGTCCGGAAGGCTCTTAATGCCATATTCTACATCACAAATGATGTCTTCAACTGGGATTTTCCGGGGTGCTAAGGCAAAATTAAGACCTTTTCCTAATAGACTAAAGACCGCAGGTGGAAAGGAAAAAGTAGACAGTTTTAACACCTTATTTCCCTGAAGGTGAGGACCTGAAACTCCTATAGAATCACCCATTTTTTCAACCTTACTCTTATGGTTATTATTCTAAATTGAAACTAAATTATCAAGACCCCTTTTTTTATAACAAAATTCTTATGATCAATTATCTTCTTATCTTCTACTTTATCTATACTATTACCCTTATAATTCCTCGCTTTAACATCATAATACCTATTACCATAACCCTTGCCCGTATTATTATTATGCTCATTCGGTTCTCCGTAAGGATAATTAATATAACCTTGCTTATCTAATCTGATGGCCCCATTAACTCTACGGTCATTCACATTATCAAAATTAATTATACGGTCCTTATCATTATCAAACTTAAGGCGCAGATTTATATTCCTATCTTCTACCCTATCTATACCCTTACCTTTATAATTCTTCGCTTTTACATCATAACAACTATTATCATATCCCTTGCCCGAATTCCGTTCACCGTAAGGATAATTAAATTGACCATTACAAAAACCTTGCTTATCTAATTCGAAGGCCCCATTAATTATATGGTCCTTCTCAATATCAACATTAAGGCACAAATTTCTATTCAAATCAACGGCTGAATTACCATACCGTGACACCGAGTCGCTTCCATTACTTCGACCATCTAGCACACGTGAACTCTCGCTATGTTCGTTGGAGATGCCAGCGCTGGCTGAAACGATTATACTATCAACTGAACCCACGTCTTGTCCACTCGATGAGCCAACAGCAACCCTGGTTGATACAAATATCGATGAATGCCTGATCGACGAATGTTCCACCGAATCCGCTGCCCTTACCTCCGCATTGCTGATCAGACCTGCCGAGACAACCACTCGATCAGCGCTGTTTGAAACGGACTATCCAGCATCGCCAAAACCCACAACACACGGTCCACAGGCCAACTCACTATGCGGTGAATGAAGCCTGGCGCTGACCGACGAAGTAGAGACCCGATCAATGCTTGGATACTCTTCGATGCTGCTCACACCGACCCTGCACTCCAACCGATCAGAGCCGGAGGGGGATGAAGAAGGGCCGCTTAACACCCATGACCTCAGGGCGGAGACCTGGTTGCTTGAGGCTGGACTGACTGAACCATGATCAGGCAATAGACCTAAATCCGGATCCAAGAAACCAGAGAGTCTACAAAACTTAGCCGACTGCCTGATCCTAAGCAGCTCTTCCAATCTTAGGGCTTTTAATGCCAAACATGCATTAGATAAGCAGGGTTATATTAATTATCCTTACGGAGAACAGAATGAGCATAATAATAATACGGGCAAGGGTTATGGTAATAGGTATTATGATGTTAAAGCGAGGACTTATAAGGGTAATAGTATAGATAAAGTAGAAGATAAGAAGATAATTGATCGTAAGAACTTTTGTTATAAAAAAAGGGGTCTTGATAATTTAGATTCAATTGAGAATAATAACCATAAGAGTAAGGTTGAAAAAATGGGTGATTCTATAGGAGTTTCGTGTCCTCACCCTCAGGGCAATAAGGTGTTAAACCTGTCTAGTTTTTCCTTTCCGCCTGCGGTCTTTAGTCTATTAGGAAAAGGTCTTAATTTTGCCTTAGCACCCCAGAAAATCCCGGTTGAAGACATCATTTGTGATGTAGAATATGGCATTAAGAGCCTTCCGGACAAGATTAAAGACACAATTAGGCAGGATTGTGCCGTAGCCCTGAGGAGGGCTAAGCCTCCCCGTAGCAATATCAGCAAGGCTGAGTTTTGAGGCTCTTAAGACCTTGAATAACAATCGTGATGTCGTGGTCTTAAAAGCAGATAAAGGTGGGGCTACAGTCCTCCTGGATAGAAGTGATTATAGAACTAAGATGCTCGATCATCTTTGTAACAGTGGGAGTTATAAGAAGCTTTCAAATAATCCCCTTAAGAAGGTTTCTAGAGCAGTCGTCCTTGAGATCAAGTCATGCAATTCCACTGCTCCTTTGTCCCAGAAGCTTATTGAGGGAAACCCCATCACTCCTAGGATCTATGGCCTGCCAAAGGTCCGTAAGGAAGGGGTCCCCCTAAGACCCATTTTCAACACCATTGGAGGTCCGACTTACCTCTTGGCCAAGTTCCTCGCTACAAAGTTGAGGCCCTTGGTTGGCCAGACTGAGTCCTTCGTTAAAGACTCGGCTTCTTTATTGATGATCTGAAGAGAATTAAGCTTGAGCCCGAGGACATTTTGGTAAGTTTCGACGTGGTCTCTCTTTATACTTGCATTCCCATCAATGAGGCCATGGAGGTGATCAATAAGCTCACCGACCCGGATACGGCTAAGCTGGTTGAGCTTTGCCTTACCTCCACCTTTTTCACCTTCGAGGGTGAATTCTATGAACAGACTTGCAGGGTTGCCATGGGCTCCCCCTTGTCCCCTGTTGTTGCTAATCTCTTTATGGAGGATTTTGAGTCTAAGGCTTTGGCCTCCTCTCATCTCTTACCAAAGCTTTGGAAACGATTCGTGGATGACACTGGTGTTGTCTGGTCGCATGCTCTTGATGAGCTGGATCAATTCTTCAGTCATCTCAATAACCAATCCGCCGCCATTAAATTCACAACGGAAAAAGAAGACAAGGGTTGTCTTCCGTTCTTGGATGTTCTCATCTCTACGAATGTGGATGGCTCCTTTTCTCATCGGGTGTTTAGAAAGAAGACGCATACTGAGCAATACTTGCATGCTTCGTCCCATCATTTCCCCGCTCAGAAGTTAGGTGTTCTAAGCACACTTGCCACCCGTGCTGTCAGAATTTCCGATGAAGAGAGCTTGGAAACGGAGAAGGCTCATCTTCTAGATGTCTTTGAGAGGAATGATTACAGTAGACACCTGGGTCAAAAAGCCTTCCTCAAGGCCAAGAAGGAGCTGTCTTCCCATAGTGATCCTAAAGATCGGGTCATGGGTGTTAACCTTCCTTACATCCAAGGGACCACTGATAGGATTGCGAGGATTCTGAGGAAGTACGATGTGCTCGCGACCTTTAGACCTCTCAGTACTATCCGTGGCTCCCTCAGGTCTGTGAAAGATCCAGTTGACCCTAAAGACATGAAGGGCGTCTATGTCATTCCATGTTCCTGTGGGACATCATATATTGGTGAGACGGGTCGCTCTATTAATCAGAGGATTAGTGAGCATTCAGCTGACCTAAGGCATGGTAGGACCAAGTCCTCAGCCCTGGCTGAACATGCCGGGAAGACGATGCATCATGTTTGTATTGAAGATGCTCAAGTCATTGCTAAAGTTGCACAATTTCACCATCGCAAATTTAGAGAGGCCCTGGAAATTGAGAAAAGGCCGAATAATCTTAATAGGGATGATGGCTGGAAGATTAGCAGTTGCTGGGTCCCAGCCCTGTCTTCCTAGCCTCCTCAGTCCCCCCCTTTTTATTAGGGCATAGGGTTTTTCCTCTCCTTAAGAATTGGTTTCGGGGGTTGGTTCACTTTTTTCCTGGGTTGGTTTTTCCCCTTTAGTCCTAGCATCCCTATATTATTTGTATGGTTTGTCCTATTATTATGGGGTGTATTAGTTATTAATAGGTTATTAATTAATTTCGGGCCATTAAATGTATTAACCTTATTTCCTTTAGGTTAGTATTAGGTTTCATTTAAACATAAATATTAAAATTAGGTTAATAATATTCATGAAATAGTTAAATTTCAGTATTGAAATAATAATTATTATCATATAACATTCTATTAGCGTCTTTACCTATTTTCATATATAATTTTGACCTTATATGTAATAATATATGATTTTGACCTTATATGTAATATATTTACCCAATTACATGGGTTATTTAATAATATTATTGGAATTATAAATTATTAAATAGATATATGCAATTATATCTAAGAAATATTATTTATTTACTTATAATGAAGTATTTGAGGATATAAAGGACGGTATAACTTTATGATTTAAGGAGTCAATGGACATGATTAAATAAAATGAAAATTAATTCACACGTAATTTACACTAACTTCTAAGAATATAAGTAATAAAAATTATTAGTATTCAAAGAATATTGCGAGTTTATAAATATTAATTGAAATAACTGATTTATAAGAGTTATATTAATAATAATAATTTATTATTTTTATTTCATTGGACCATTAGTTTTAAATGACAAAATAAAGAATAAAATATTATTAATAACTGGTATAGTGTACCTATGATGATAATTTATTTTGAATGGGTTAGGTTTTGGATATATATATTAACAAAATGATACTTTTATTATATAATGTACCTAATTCTTTAGAATAATAATAATTAAATATAACAAGAATATATTTGGTTTGACTTGGGACATTAGGTCAAAATTAGTCGTTGAAATTTAGCCGTTGGAGTCTCTGCACATATTATTTAACAAGTTGGGTTGGATTGGTTCTTCAACTTGTCCTGACGATGAACCACACTGGTTGGTTTGAAACGCGTCGAAAAAAGAATATTTATGTGGTTTCACCGAAAATTCTGGATCACAAAAGTCTAAATTCCTTAATAATTTTCATAGTTTTTTGTTTTTTGTTTTTGTTTTTGTTTTTATTTTTGTTTTGTTCTTTTTTTTTTAACAATAATTTTACTAGTTTTTTAATTTCTTTTCGTTATTTTTTTTTCAAACTAGTTTTGTTTTTAATTTGAATATCTCTCTCTCTCTCCTATATATAAATATATATAGATATGTTTTTTTTTCCTCAAAATTAATTTTATGGTTTATGAGATAATTTTTTTTAAAACATTTTTAATTTTGTTTTTGTATTTTTTATATTATTCTTATATTTGTTTTTTTTAAAGTAATCATCATTTTGATCTTAATTTTATTAGTTTTTTTTTTTTTTGGTTAATTTTTCTATTTTTTTTAAAATCTAGTTTGTTTTTTAATTTCTAATTTTTTCCCTACTTATTTTATTTATTTTAAATGTTATTTTTTTCCCCATAATTTTGATTTTTTTTTTTTTTTTTGCATTTTTATTTTTTTATTATTTATTATTTATTATTTATTTTTTTGTCATTTACAAAGTTTTTTTTTTTAACTATTTATTTGTTTATATATTTTTTTTCTATCATTAATTTTGTTCTTTCCTATTTTTTTTTTTTTTATTCTTTTTTTGCCTTAATTTTATGTTTTGTTTTTAGTATATATTTTAATTTATGTTTTGTTATTGTTTTTAACATTTTTGTTTTGTGTTTTTTCATTGTTTTAATTTTATATTGCAGTAGTCTATAACGCGACTTTTTGAAAGCCTTTCCGGCGGATTTTTCCGGTTAAAATCCGGCAGCAATTCATTGGAATCCCAAGTTTGATAGCTAGTTCTCACTTTGGTCGGTTTTTGGGCGCTGAATCCAAATATGCAGTTAAAAACCCATTTTAACTGCTAAAAATCAAGATTTAACCTCATTTCTTCCGCCGGATTCCATCACCGGAATCTCCAAAAAGTCGCATTATAGACAACTCCTTTTATATTTTATGTTTTCATTATTTCTTTTAAATTTTAATGTTTTTCGGGTTCATGATAAAATATTTTACGCCATTATTTCAAAATGTTGAAATTTTACTTTTGGAGAAAATAAATAAATAATAAAAAAAAATGTTTTCCTAACGTTAACACTTTTTGTTTTGAGGGTTTTTTTTGGACAATTTTTGCTCAAAATTTTGGTTTTCACCGCCATTTTAAAACATGTTGAAAATTTACCCAAGAAAAAAAAAGGTGTTATTCCAGCATCAACACTTTTCGTTTTTAAGACTGTTTTTGATGTTTTATCGAGGTTTTTTGGCCAAAGTTCCCCTTTTGAGTTTATAGTTCCTGTTTCAAAGTTTACATTGTTTAGATCATTCAATACCTTAATTAATAGAAATCATATATGATAAATTAAATTACTTAATTAGTTAATTAATTCAGTTGGTTAAAGCTCAATCACATAAAAAGATCTCGTTATCTTATACATAATCACAAATCATCCAATCTTGCACATCAATAGTGATAGTGACTAATTGTTTTCAAATCATTTATATAATGAAATAAAACATAATAGATTCACTATATAAATCAACAATAACTAACGATATCACAAAGATAATAACACCTGATACATTATTTCTCTACTTATGAAAAATATAACTTTCAGGCTCAACTTCTTAATTGGATAACTCTGAATCAAACAATAGTGCAAGTTCAAAAGTTGTCTTCTCAAAATTCGGACCCCTTTCTAAATGCATGAAAGGGGTTTAAATAACCTATTAATATTAAAAAAATAGTAAACTTAAAATAAAAGTCTTCAAAAAAGCTTTAACAACTAAGCTAAGATAAAGGACAACTAAATTTGTGATCTTTTGCAACAAGAACTCATGACTGTGCTCCAAATTGATTCTTCATCTGTTCTCTGAGATTGTATATATCTAAGTAGCTTCAACTGGGAGGGATTTATCAACTGCATGAACATTTTTCCTGTAAACACTACATCATTAAGTGCTAGAAGAAACTCTATTGATGTGTTTGAGAGACACCTCAGCATGAGGCACTGACTATGAGGCTTATTGGGTGCAGGATCGCCTAAGGAAAGTTTTGGGGCTTAAAGCCCAGATTTTGACTAAATCTGATGTAAAGACTCTGCATTTTGTGGGCGCGGAGCGCGAGCTTGTAAATGAGTCATAGGGTTGTCCTCCCTCATTTTTGTAATGTATTGTTGGATTTAGAGATCTATCCATGGTCTGCAGACAATGGGATTGTATAAATAGAGTGAGGCTCTAAGTTTTAAAGAAGAGTCATGAATGAAGATGAAGAATTGAGTCTTATCTAAGTGTAGATTCGAGTTGTTGGTTCGTAGAGTAGGAGAAGGCTTTACAGCTGAGTGCACAGAGGCCTAGTAGTCTGCAGCAGACCCCTGCAGCTGAGTGTGCAGGGTAGGTTGAGTCTGTAACCAATTGAAGCATTAATAAAGAGAAGTTTTATACCATTCTTGTGTATTTATTTACTATTTTTTGCATTGAATGTATTGGGTATAAATTACATTTTTGTTTTTTATATGATGCATGAACTTATATGATTGTGTTGATTAAGTGAATATAATATAAAATATCTATTAACACGAAGTTAACTAATAGTTATAAGAAGATAAATAAGATTTGTGGTATAACTTGGGGAAATAGTGCAGATCGCTTTCTTAGCAGTGTGAAATCTCCTCAGCCCTTAGTTAGGGCTACTCAAAGGCAATTATAACAAATCGCGAAGGCCTCGTAGGTCAGAGCAGCGCATGAAGTGACCTGCACAAAGCCATTCACAGTTGGACTAAATCGACCCCTCAAATAGTTAAAGGGTGTGGAAACCTCATTCCAGCATCGCCCCATACTGCTTCGGGTGAGACCTCAATCCATGCTCCGCGGGCTATTGCCGAAAGAGCCAGTAGTGTAGGGATTTGTTTGGCTAATTAACTCTAAACCTGGGTTAGGCCCCCTCAAGCCAGCAAATGGTTCCATTACTGGGACCGAAATCTACATAGAGATGTCTATTGTCATATCATTGGAATCCAACTAAGAAGGAAATTGAAGGTTGGTTGGATAGAAGGATTCATGAGTTCACGACGCAGGAGAACAGGAATCCATGTCTGACAAAAGAAGAGTGGTTAGATTGCTACCTGTACATGGAAATTCACGATATCTTTTTCACATCTTTCCCTACTGAGCTATAAGAGTGGATCATGAAGCTAGCAGATAGCCAAGGAAGGTGGAAACTCAATGACCCTATTGTGTGGACCTCAGAGTTGGTGCACATATTGGAAGCATTGAAGAATCAGATCATGCACGTTGTTGATCACTAGCTCGATCAGATTATAGAAGGATTCATTACTAAGTTCGCAATAGATACTTTAGTCAGCTATAGTGAGGTGGAGCGATGCTTTCTCAAAGGACCATGAGCTAAGTATGTAAAGTCTCTAAATGCTTGGATTAAAATGCTATTGTGTGAAAAGAGGATTATGCAATACCTTGATGGTCGAAGCCACACAAAGTGGAAAAACCTATGGAAATGAAGGAAGTAAGGGAGCAGAGAATAGCCCTTTGATTTCATCTTCGTGAGGGGATGAGGAAGAGCTCGCGACGGTCTCACCACAAAGTGGGATCAATTTGATAAGGCAAAGGATTCCGCACATACCACCCCCACCCACACTGCCACCAGCTTCACCGCCTTCACCTCCATCTTCACCTGTACCACCTCCGCCACCACCGCGAGTCAATATGGCAAGCATGATAAATTTTCCTATGTTCAAGGGAGTAGGAAATGAAGATCCGAACTAGTTTTGGTTTGTGATAAGGGCCGTATGGGAAGCACAGGGAGTTATAGATGATAATATAAAGAAAGTGACGTTGGTCAACACTTTGCAAGATCGCGTGCTGACCTAGTACATTAAGCATTCTAATGATAATCTGAATGCGGGAATCATGGACATCCAAGCATCACTAAACAGAGAATTTAGCAAGCCGAAGTCAGAACCGTGGTTTATCATTGGGTTCAAAGAGATCACAATGCTACCAGGAAATACTCCTTGGGAGCTGGATCAGAGGATGAAGTGTACAATTCGTGAAGCTAATATGAATATGATGGATGGAAAACATCACGAATGGTTTTTAACATCATTAACGACACATTTAAGGAGTGCGCTATCACAATAGAAGTTAACGACTTAGGCAGAGGCCTTAGAGATCGCAATGAGGTTGCATGAGACCCTGATGCAGGATCCTAACTTGGGATTTCCGCATATCCACATGTAGTTGAAAAACTTATGCCTTGAGATGTAGAGTTTGAAATAGGATAGGACAACCTGACCAGAAGTGCGCAGAGAGGTATGGTTCGTAAAATGCAAGGGTCAGGTTCATAATAAGGACCACTTCCTAGTGTTCAAGAATTACCTCACAGGAGGAGGACCGATACCATTAAGACCAGAAGCACAAGTAGGACCTAGCACAACGCCTGCTTTTTGGTGCACGATTTGTCAAATACGAGGAAAACATGCTACAGACAATTGCCATTTGTTACATAAGTATACTCAAAATTTGCAACAATTATTCTCTAATTTTTGTTGATCAGTTGGACACGATGAGTGCACTTGTAGAAGCTATGAGCTGATGATGGATAGAAATCCCACCTATAGGGTTTAGACCAAAATGTGGCCACTAGACTTGAACGTAGGGGTGGTGTGAACTGGATTTTAGGGGCGCAGACAAGGCCGAGGTGGAGGAGGACCTAGAAGAGGTCGCAGACAAATAATATGCTACAATTCCAGAGGGCCTGGACATTATGCCCATGATTTTATGAATCCAACACATCCATCATGTCTGTATTGTACCTTGTTTTATCATGAGACAAAAGATTGTCCCACACTGATAGCTAGGATATGTGACAAGGGAGCGCTACCACCTCCCCCGAATCAGAACCTGCAGATGATGAGGTTTGAGCCACATGAGGAAGATCCAAATGTGAACATTATGCTCTGAAATGGAATTATGACAGGAGATGATAAAGGCAAACAACCTGAAGATAGTACCTGGGTTCACAAGGCTCCGACAAAAGAAGCATAGTTTGATTTGGAGTGTGCTAAGGAAACCTTCATGGAAACAAAAAAGAGCTTCGTTGATGCCTCCACTTCAGGCAACAAAGATAGATCGGAGTCAGAAATGGACCCATATATGGTTATGACATTCTTGGAAACATGCATGAAGTTACTGCGTGACAGTAAAGCTATAAAAGGATTGCAGAAACTCATTAACAAATGTGTTGGGACCGTGCTAGTGCTGGGACCATGCCAAGAGAATCACACATAGTCTGGAAGATTGGAAAGCATACGACGAGGACGAGAAGAGAAATGAGTTTAACTGTGCAGATTGGAGAATATGAGATGGACCAAGTAATTCTGGATTTAGGATCAGACGCGAACATTCTCCTGAAGTAGAAATGGGAGCACATGGGGAGGCCTATGCTTCAATGGTCTCCTATTCAACTGTGAATGGTGAACTAGTAGAAGAGAGTACCCATGGCACGATTGTAAGGAATCATTGTGGATATTGAGGGAGTGAGTGTTATAGCAGACTTTGAAGTGATAAAGTTTGTTGATGATAGTAATCCCTACCTTGCGTTCTTAGGAATTAATTGGGCCACCGACATGAACGCGGTAATTAATCTGAAGAAGTGCAAGATGATTTTTGAGAATAAGTCTCTGTGCATAGTTATACCCTTAGACCCTCTTGAGAGATTGCACTACACAGAGCCGGTGCATGACTATGAAAGCGACGGTGATTTGGACTTCATCTACAAGATAACTACGCAAGAGAAAGACTGTGTAAATCCCACCGTGGACGGACAGATCTCACGGGAGCGTGAAAGCTCCTGTATGTCGGATTTTGATGAGGAGATAAAGCGATGGAAAAACCAATTACACAAGGTAACCACGCTAAACTGTAATATGATGACAAGATCGTTGCAATGCGTATCGATGGAAGTAAGGGATCTGCCTACTTATGATGGGTTAAGTGAGGTCAATGCCTTCTTGGATAGATTTGAAAGGGAGGTGCCAGAAAAACAACGTTTCCAGGCCTTGAATTGGGTACTACACGCTACGAATACAAGGCGGTGGGGTATGCACAAAGGAAGCTTTGAAGACTAGCACACATGTAGGAGGATGATGCGCACATGGTTTGGAAAGCCTAGGGTGAGATTGGTTGATAAGTACAATGGACGAGATGGTCTATACATGCATCTGTCTAGGTGGGTATAGGCAGGTGGAAAACGACCTGTGTGGATGCACATGAACTTCACGTTAGGGAATACGATCAATAAGCATGTGTTGGGGGGGAAAATGCATAAACATCCCCTCAAGTTGCAACAACATAGTATGGAGAGAAAAATTGCGCGGAAGGTTATCCACGCAGAAGCATTTAATGAAGTGTGCGAAGCGCTAAACAAGGTATGTAGTGTGAAGCGAAATGATTGGGACCTGCGTGTACCAGCGATTTTATTGGCTTATAGGACAACGTATAAGAAAATGATGGAACATATGCCTTCTAGGCTAAGCTATGGAGCAAATGTTGTAATGCTGATGGAGTATATCATGCCTAGTCCGCGCATAGTAGCGCCTGTGGATATGACAGATTACGGAGCCTTGGAAGAAGGGATTGCACAGTTGGAAGAGATTGAATAATAATGCTTGGGACCTGATGAAGAGATCCAACAAGGTCATCTTAGGCTCCAAGAATTCATGAATGAAAGCGTTCGGTTCGGGAAGAAAAGAACCATGGCGGAAGCAGAAGTCAAGAAGTTGGAGGATGGAATAAAGAAATACTTTCTTGATAAAATGACCGTGGTGATAGAACATAATGAGCTCATTTACATTGACAAACTTAGGGACTACCGTTGAGAGTTGATCAGCTTTATGCCTTGGATTGGACCATATGTTATTAAGGAGACCTTGGATAGGAGCATGATGCAGTTGGTGAAGTCAATAGCAGACTCTTCCCAGGAAAAGTAACTGGTAGCGAAGTTAAATGGCAAACTCTTCTCATATGACTAGCCATAGGGAGCATAGTCTTAGCACTCCAGGCAGTTGAAAGGAGGCAAGGGACTATAAACTACTCTGACCGAGAGCTGCACAATGTCAGGGTTTCGTGCAAGAGTGAAGTGTCATAAGGTCTACTACAATGCAAGGGTAGTTGCGCTGTCACGCAGATTGGTTGGAAAGTGACTGTTATAGTCACTATTCACGATGTGATGCTTAGTTTGAGACCAAATGTAGTGGGTGGAAAGAATATAGGGCAGGATTTATGGACTAGATTTGGGAAAATCTACCACCAAGGGAGCATTAATGGACTGGATTTGGGGGCAACTGTCGAATTCGAATTCAAAAGGTGCTATAATTGCAAAGGGATGCCCACCAAAAAACACTTGGCCATTTGAGAATTGAGCTATTATGCATCCTAAGATTCAGTAACTCTGATCTATTCAATTTTTTGAAATCGAAGGAATTATTTGAACACGTACCTGAATCGTTGAGAGATTTGTGGATCAACAATATGAACACGCCAGAGGAAGCCATGGATATCGGCGAGATGACCGCTGAAGAGACCGTACAGGCCATGACGATAGGAGACGCCCTAGAAAGCACTGGGATAGTTACAGAAATCCCTAAATCATCACGCACATTGAGGCCCAAGAAAGACAAGCTGCCTATGGTATTGAAGCGCTTGTCCCCTAGAAACCCGTTGAGAACTAAACTGACCATGGAAGAAAAAGGGAAAAGTGGTTAATGTGGAAACGAATGAGGCGAATGACCTTGAGGAAATCCTGGTGGAAGAGGAGGAGGATGAATAAATGGAGAAATAAACCCAGGGTGTGGACCCTCTAACTAGGTTTCTCATGTATGTTCTTATGCGGAAAGGGAAAGCAAGGGTGCCCAAGGACCTAGATGAGAGCAAAATCTCTTTGCAAACTCCGCTACTCCCCAATGATATCAATTTTGAAGGAGTACACTTAGGATGAGTGTCAGCTCTAAAGTTTGAAGATTAGGATCTCACAGACCACACAAAATTCCCACACTTCGCAACCATGTAGCTCATAAGGCTGAAGAAAAACACTGCGGTGGGAGTCATAAAGTTGGAGCCGTACAAGTGGTTGCACGGAGTAGAGAAAGCAAGGTTGTTAAACCTACTCTGGGTGCCACATTACCATCACACCCCATTAACTATCTTTTTCATCAAGCAGCTGCTTTTCCTAGTGCATGATAGGTGCTTGTGGCTGGAGGAGCCCATCCCCATCATGGACCACCTAATTCATAGAATTACCCAACTCCCTTATAAGGGGGAGGACCCAGAAGATATTTCAGAGGGTAAGAGGAATGACTTGGCCATTGCGGAGGCCATGAAGGAAAAATTCAAGCTAGAGAAAAAGAAGAGAGGGTACGCGATCTCCAGTATCAACAATAAGGCAGTTAGAGTTGCCACTAGGATACTAGCTGGAAAGGTTAGGCAAAAGTTTCGTGCACATGAGGTGCCTGCGTTGGTCATAGCACTTGATGCACCATGCGTGAAGGTGTGGAGGGGGTCTAGTTTAGCTGGTCAGAGTACTTGTGCAAGGAGTTCCTGGAGACTTGCCGTGAGGCACAGGAACAGCAGAAGACCTTCCATTGTGCATGGCTTCTGTTGTACATAGTACTGGTGGCTTGGCAATTTCCTGAGGACAGCCGCTCCCCCACAATTGTGCGGGATATTCCATAGGCAGCAAAGTATGCTTCATTGTGGGCCACTAAAGATGTGCAAAGGATCTAAGATAGTAAGATACTATGGGTGTTCATGGAGATGAACATCATAATGGGGATTAACCATAAGCCACAGTTATCGCCCACTCTCTATAATAGTCTACAAAGCTTTGTGGAGTTCAAGGCAGACTTCCATCACATGTATATCAGGGCATGCAAGGATCTCATAAAGAAGTGGAAGGAGCTCCTGTACCTGGCCACGAACGATGTCATAGTCATCGTATTTGAGTTATGGCCACCGAAGTGGCACACTGTAGCCATCTCTGCATTAGAAATGGAGAAGTTGGCTACACAAAGGAAGAAGGAACAGGTAAAACTTTGGATGGCACAATTAGCAGAGAAGAGAAGAAAAGAGGTAGCAACAACAAAGGTTCAGGAAGCATGGGACGCTGCGAAGGCAACAACAAAACAATATAAGGTAGTTGTAGAACAACAACAGGCAACAGAGAAGGAGCACGAGGGCCATAAGTCATCGTCTCCTAAGGAAGAGCTCGAGACAGAGGAAGGTGGTGCATACCCATAGAAAACATCTACACAGTTGAAGCACCAGTGCTCGAGAGAGCAGGTGGGGCCGCAGAAGAAGTCAAAAGCCTCCAAGATGTCTTTCGACCCAATCACCCTCACTGAGGGGGATCTGCATGAAATAGGGGAGACGGTGCGTGACATCACCGTAGAGGCCCTCCAGTAGTTCATGAAGGAAATTCAAATGGCATTGGGGGCCCTCTATGCACAGATACAAGAATTACAAGTGTGCACTCCTCAGCTGGTATTCCGACGACTAGCCTCGCAGTAGGAACGACCACAGCTGAGGAAATGTTGTGCACCCGTATGACCAATACTATAGTGCTGCCGGAGGGGGCACTAGTTATAAAAAACGAGACCAACAAGCCTATGGTTAGTGCAATAAAAGAAGTGGGGATCAACATGTTTGCGCTCCCTCGAGAGACGCTCTATGTTCTGCAAGACAGAGTAACTGCAGAACTGCGGGCTAGGGAGGGTCGCGTGTTACAGGTGTTGAGTGAATAACGAATTAACATGGAACAACTCAACCTGCATCACGATGAGGTCATAATACAGAATAGGAAGCTAATGTAGATGGTTGAAGAGGCCTGCCAGATGGTCCCTAAGTTGGCCATCCCAGTAGAGGCACCAGCAAAGGTGCACATCCGGAGGTTAGCAGCAGGGGTGTGCGATGCGCAAGAAGAAATGGCTAAGGTTCGATTGGAGGTGAACCTTCAAATAACTGAGCTACAGTCGAAGGCGCAACCTTCAACTCCACCAAAGGTGAGGGAATAGTGTGTCAGTGCCATCACAATGGGAAGAGAGGAGATCAGCAATGCAGTGACGGACTACACCAAATTTTTGGAAGAATCGTTCGAGGTCCTCACCACTCTGCAGGAGGACCCAAACATACAACACTTAGAAATAGAGGCATGTGAGATACAATAAAGATATGATGATATAAAAGGGACTGCATAGATGGTGGCACTTACACAAGGGCTCGTGCGGCTGCAATAGGAAAAAGCGCTCAAAGAGCAGGTAGATATGGCATGACATAAGGAAGTTGTTTTGAAGGCACGCATACAACCTTGGATCGATGAGGCATTTTTCATTACAACCTCGATCGAAGCTAAGCTCACGCAGATGTAGGGAACGTAGGAGAAGATGTAAGGAAGTAGTTCAAATACTGAGGTCTTTGAACAACACGTGTAGGAGGTATAGCAGGCAGTTGCTCAGTGTGTTGCTGATATTGCAGCAGTTCAAACAAAGTTGGGAGGTCTCCACACGAATAACTCCACACTGACAGAGTGACTTGAGGGCAAGTCATGATGTTTGTGTTGGGAGCCTGTTGGGCACGGGATCCCCCAAGGGAATTTTTGGGGCTTAAAGCCTAGATTTTGACTAAATCAGATGTAAAGACTCCATATTTTGTGGGCACAAAGCACGGGCTTGTAAATGAGTCATAGGGTTGTCCGCTCTCATTTTTGTAATGTAATGTCAGCTTAGAGATCTACCCATGGTCTGTAGACCATGGGATTGTATAAATAGAGCGAGGATATAAGTTGTAAAGAAGAGTCATGAATGAAGATGAAGAATTGAGTCTTATCTGAGTGTAGAGTCGAGTTGTTGGGTTGTAGAGTAGGAGAAGGCTCTGCAGCTAAGTGTGCAGAGGCCTAGTAGTCTGCAGTTGAGTGCATAGACCCCTGCAGCTGAGTGCGTAGGGCAGGTTGAGTCTATAACCGATTGAAGCATTACTAAAGAGAAGTTTTATACCATTCCTATGTATTTATTTATTGTTTTATTCATTGAATCTATTGGGTATAAATTACATTTCTATTGCTTATATGATGCATGAACTTATATGATTTTGTTGATTAAGTGAATATAATATAATTTATCTATTTATGCAAACTTAAATAAGAGTTATAAGAAGATAAGTAAGATCTGTGGTATAACTTGGGGAAGTAGCATAGATCGCTACCTTAGCAGCGCGAAAGCTCCTCAGCCCTTGGTTATGGCTGAACGAAGGCAATTATAATAGATCACAAAGGCATCGCAGGTCAGGGTAGTGCACGAAGTGACCTGCGTGAAGCCATTCATAGTTGTACCAAATCGACCCCTCAGACATCTCAATGGTGCGGAAACCTAGTGCCAGCATCCCCCCATATTGCTTCAGCTCAGACCTCAGTTCATGCTCCATGGGTTGTTGCTGAAAGGGCCAGTAATGTGGGGATTTGTTTGGCTAATTAGCTCCTAACCTGGGTGAGGCCCCCTCAAGCCAAAAAGGCTTCACCAGAAAATGCTAATAACTTTTAAGGTTCACTTGTGATAAACTCTGAATGTCTTGAACCTTTTGTTTAAATGTTACTTTCCAATATTGTTTCAAATTTGTGATATCTGGCATGGTTTCCTTTGGGAATTCCTTAATTATATTGGCTTGTAATAAGGTATCTATGATGTATTCGATGAAATTTGAGGCAACATTTCTAGCTATGATAATAGCCATCTCTGCTCATTTCATTTTGATATCCCAGTCACCAAACTCGATATCCTTTTGTGATTCTTCAATTCGAGGAAGATCAGATGATCTCCCTTGAGCATTGTCTTTCCAATCTATATACTCAAAGATTTTCTCATCGATATCTTCATAAAATGTCCTCAAGTCATATAGTTGATTTACTAAAGAATCGTCGGTCTTTGACAAATCATGAATTAAGGCCAATTTGTGACAGAAGATGGCTTGCTACTTTGTTAAGAGTATGTCCAGTTCTGATGCTTCTTTGCGGACATCATTTATATCTAGATTTTCTCTTAGTTGGTCTAATCTTTGTTAAAACTACAGTATATGTTCATCTTTGTCCTTCACTTCAACTTCAAATTGTATCTTTAAATCATTGAATCTAGTTTTTGTAGCTCAGTAATATTTTCTTTCCATTGTTTCTCAATCGCTTTCTTTTCTATCAGAAAATTTTGTTCCAATTGGACAATTCTTTGATCCTTTTCCTTCATTAGCAATTGTACCTCTACAGATTTATCGATGGTAGCACTAGCATAAGCTCCTACAAACTGAGATAATTTGTTCAATTCCTCGTCTAGGGTTATTTGTGTTCCTTTCCAAAGAACTTGAAAAGGAGTCTCATTTGTAACTAGTGCTTGCAACTTTTCTAGATTTCTTTTCTTCCTTGACCTGCTCATTATTGCTTTATGCTTTGGACTATAAAATACATCCAAAGTTGGGATTTCTTCAATATTGAGGACTATCTCGACAATAAGAAATGCTCTAATTATCCCCATATCGTCAGTGAAAGTTGATTGATTGAGAATCTCAACATTAATATCATTGCCAAGACTTTTAGGAATAATATCATCTTGGGAAGCATCAATGGTAAACGAGGTTGTCCCTTTAGTCTACGGAATCTACTCTGTCTCTTTGATGACTGTAATTTTCTCTGCTTATGTATCGGCCAAGACATCTATAACCCGAGCTTCTTATGTTGTCAAAACACGGTTGAACTCTTCCCATACTTCATTCCTCTTTGATCTCTCTTGTTTACTAAACAACTATAATAGTTGTTTTGGAGACTTGGGAAGTAATTGGAGCTTTTTAGGAGGAATCTTATGCATCTAAAGTCTCTGAAATTTGTAGGAATTTCTTTGACAGAGATTCAGGAAAATGGGCTATCCTTCAATGATATTGATTGAATCTAATGAATTTGTCGAGACGTAGATGGTCTGCTACTAATTTATCTACCATATAATATTATTGAACCATTTCAAACAAATCATCAAATTAGTTAGGCTCATTTAAAAATGGTTTAAGCTTAGCCTGTGTTGTAACATATTTCACTACACCATGCGGGTCATAGGGTTTGTTTAATATGGTTGGAAAACTAAAGGTCCTTAATTAGTCAATTTCAATGGAAGAATGCTTGAAATTTTCTAAGGCATAGGTACCAAAAGAAATGGGAAAACATGGCTAGGTGAATTTCTTGGCATCTTTAAGTACTTTAGTTAAGCCTTTACCTACTATTTGATAAGTGACTTCCTTGGCTAACAACCTCTCTTGGACAAAAAGGGGCAAAACATGAGGATGGGCAAGGCTGCCAAAAACACAAATGTAGGTAAATGATTCTTCCCCAAACCATTTTCCTATAGGCTTTAAGTCTTTATGGGCTTCTTCATTAAGTCTAGGGGCTTTCCTGCTAAATACTTTTTGGTGGATTGGGAGCATGACTTCATGCCATATTTTGTAGAAGTGAACATGGTATTTCAATTCCCAAAGGATATCAAGATAAATACAAATAGGGCTAGGAAATTGGTCTATCCATTTCCATCCAAGGGATGGAAAATCATAAGAAAAATAAATTACATCCATGACATAGGTGCTCATAAAGAAAGGAGGAGTTGTTATTTCAATAAAATTGTGATTTTTTCTATAATTGTGGATTTGGGTGGTCAAATTGTTGGATAATATAGTTGCCAAATCCATGATATAGCCATTAGCAGAGGCTTCTACCAATGGCACCCATCCTTCAGATAATTTCTGCATATTTTGATAACCATAGAGGCAACATAACATAGCAGAAATATGAGAGAAAGGAACAAAAATGGAGGCTAATGAATACATACCCTTGTCCTCTTGATTTTGTTTTATCGGGTCCCTTCTATATTCTTTGATCAGGTCTATAGGGTTTAGATTCTCTTGCATGAATTTATGGACGAATTATGTATCATACCTCTTCTGAGGTGGAGGTAGATGATACATCTTCCTTAAATCCTTGGCTTTAAAGACCCAATAACTATCTTCCTCGACTTTATAAACATTTTGTCTGTAATGTCTAGCTGGTTGACAACCTATCTCACCATATATGTATATGGTAGAATTTTAGGGAATGCAACAATTCTGTGAAGAAATGAATTGGCCACTTCATTCCATGCAGCACCATTAGTTGGAGGACAATCATCAGCAGTAGTAGTTTGTTTCACAATTATCCTCTGATTTTCATCCTCAAACAGTTTTTATATCACCTCCAAGTAGGCGGAACCTGCGTCTAGAGTGTATGTAGTATCTGTAAACAATGGAGACATCTCGTACACTTCCTCAGGTGGAAAGACTGGTTCTTGATGTATTACGAACTTCCTTCTTGCCTTGATTATTCTTGACATGTCATTTAACCGTGCTTTATTAGAATTTATCTATAAATAAACAAACCAGGATAAGCAGCAAGAGCTTCGAAGGATGAAAATAGTCATATCAATTCAATGCAATTTATATGGAAATCCTTTCCCATTAACTAAAAATTATTACCAATCAACAAAAACCTCGACATTAGAATGACGTAGAGCGGTCCTTAAATTTGCATACATTTTTTCACGTGATACTAACACTTTCATTATATCGGAAAATATTTTATCGACGTGTGGTATTGGGTGACATTACATAGTTCAACAATTTACAATTATCGAAAATTATCTAGGCACAGAATCAATATTAGTGAAATACCAGAGTTTGATAGAATGTGATATTGGCATCCATCAATTGACGAAATGCGATATCATCTCTTGACGGAATGTGATATTGGCTCGACATTTCGCAATTTGGCTAGTCGTAAATTCACAATTTTTCATTTCGACTTTTTGTTGTCTTAGCTTTGCGGTTATCATTTGAAATTGCCGACATCATGCGTATCAATTAGTAGGACCTACTCTTTTATAGCTTTTTCATTAATTTCAGGATTTATTTAGACTTATAATTCATCTTTTAAAACTATAAAATGATTCCTCAAAGGTTGTATGACCTTCTTCATAAAATATTTTGTTTTATTCAAAAATCAAAGAGTAAAAATAAAACTTATCATGTTTTATCTACACAAAGAAGGATTCTATCTTAAAAATTTTGAAGGGTCCCCATTATTCTTTCTCCTAAGTTAAAGAAAATGGGGGGCTGTTGAGTACCACAACAACTGGCGAGACACTGGACGAAGCAATTAATATATGTAAGATGTCAATCTTTATCAAGAAATTCCTTTAGAAATTTTAAAAATGATTGAAATATAGATCAATATAGATAACTTTCAAATGAAATAATTCATCTCATTGCAAAGCTTCTCAAGGGGTGTGATCAATAAAAATCTTTTTTGTGTAAATCAGTAGCTAATAGGTTGAAAATATAAAGTAAAAACTATTAGAAGCGTAGCATTTTGAATAAACTTATTAGTCATTGGTAGATTCATTGTTCTAGTGGGTGTTCATAGCCTTGACAGGGTTACCATTTAACCAAAATGAACTAGTATCCCATCAATATTATAATAACATTATTTAGAGGTAATGAGAATACCTTTTTCTTTTTTCTTTTTTATTTTTAATTTTCTTTTGCTTTAAAGTCATTATCCTGGTTTGGTAGCGAGAAAATGATAATGCCATTCACACGTTGTAATAAAATTGTACAAGTTGACTCGTGATGAGATCCCTTGTCTCAAATTCTGGTGATTAAGAGCCGCTATCTTGGTTTGGTTGTCAATAGTGATAATGTCAATCTCATTATTTTCCTATGATCATGGTAAGCATGCTTTTGATGAGACCTCTTACCTTTTAACCTTTTTATATTTTTGAATTATACTGTGATTTTTTTTTTTAAATAAATGGATGGGGAGGTTTCATTTACTCTTTACGATTCTTGGATGACCTCTTTAAGTAAAATATGATAAATAATTCATAGTAATTTCTACCTTTATCAAGATAACTTTTCAAAACCAATTCACAATAAATAGATCTTTTAAAGATTTTCAAACTAAAAGATTTCACAACTAAATGATTATCTTATTTGAAATCTTTAAAACATATTCAATACTTAGATTCCAATTCAAAGTTTTTCTTTTTAAATTGTCCCTTAAATAAGTTTAATAATTCAAAAATAAAGAGAAACTTCCAATTTGTTTTTCAAAAGTGTAGTACTTTTTGTAACAAAAGGAAATGATATATAATAATATTTACATAGTGTAAAAAAGAACTTACATTCCTTCAAGAAAATTATTTTTTGAGTATAAGTCCATTAACAAGAAGAATCTCCTTCTTCCCTTGTAAATCTTGCAAAATGAAAGTTGATGGACCTGTTTTCTCAAAAATATGAAAGGGGCCAAGCAAAAGGTTTTGAAATTTTGTTTGTTTTCCTTTGTCCTCATGCACTTTATCCCATTCCAAAACTAAGTCTCCGATTCCAAATTTTTATCTTTCACTGAATTGACATCAAATGAAGCTTTGACCAATTGTTGATGATGAGCATGGACTAACTTAGATTTAGTTCTTTCTTCTTCTAGCTTTAGGTATTGAGACATTCGTAATTGCAAAGCAGGAAGAAGGTTGTTCTTCAATAAATTGAACCAGGGATGATGGGGGGATAGCTAGATTTGGAGGTAAGAAAGCTTCTTTCCCATATACCAATAGAAAAGGAGAAGTACCTATTGAGGTTTTCTCAATTATTCTATCAACCCATAAAGAAAATTTAAATCTTTGTACTAGTTCTTTTGATTTTGGTTGATAGTTCGTTTGAAGATACTTATAAGATTTTTATTAGTGGATTCTCCTAAGCCATTTCCTTGAGGGTAATAATTTACAAAATACTTAAGTTTAAATCCTCTATTTAAAGAAAATCCAGTCATTTTCTAGAAAAATAAGAAGCATTGTCAAAAATAAGAGCATGAGGGATACCCAACCTAGTAATAATAAAATGATTAATGAATTCAATGATTCTCTCAGAATTGGCTAGCTTCAGAGGAATTTCCTCCACCCATTTTGTAAAATAATATGTTTTAGTAAAAATGTACCTATGTTGTTTGGAAGAATGAGGGATGACCTCACCTATTATATGTAGTCCCCATTGCTTAAAAGGTTGTTCAATGTTGAATGGTTGCGAGGGCATGGAAGGTTTCCTCTATCTTCTTGAAGCAGTTTGACAAATTTTTCATCTTCTTACATACATGTGGGTATCTTTAAGTAAATTTGTCCAGTAATATCTAGCATGCAGAATTTTGCGAGCCATTTTATCTCCACTATATTGTCCACCTATTGGTCCATCATGCAGTTCCTGTAAGACATTTTCTGCTTCAGTTTTTTCCAAACATCTTAATAAAACAAAATCATAATTTTTTCTAAATAATACATCTTTGATGAGTTGATATTGATTGAATTTCAATCTCAAGGCTCTCTTTTTCTTAACATCTAGTTTGAGAAGAGAATAAACATTTTTTAAATAAAATATTAATTCATCATTTTGAGACTTAAGTATTAATAGGGAGTACCTTTGTGATTTGTTCAATATTACCTGTTACTTCATTTATTGATGTATCATTCATTCCTGTGACTAACCTACAAAAACCTTGACCTTTTACACTTTTAGTGAGTTTGATTTCTAGATCATATTCTTGTAATGCAGTCACCCAATTGGCTCTCTTTTCTCCTAACTCCTTTTGAATAAGAAATTGCCTAACTACTGAGAAAGGAATAATAACTTTAACACGAGTTTTTATAAGAAAATGTCTAAAATATTTGATAGCTTTATCAACTGCAAACACTTTCTTTTCTACTCCTAAATAATTTAATTCAGCTCCGTGAAAATTTGAGTTGAAAAAAGCTATAGGAGCTTCAAATTTATGTTCATTGGGTTGCGTTATGACCGTTGCATATGATAGCTTAGAGGAAAAAGTATACAAAATAAATTGATCAGAAAAATTGGGGGTTGATAGAGAAGGAGCATCAATAACAACTTGTTTGATTTCTTTAAATGCTTCTCTTTCATGATCACCCCATTTAAAAATTGAATCTTTTTTATCATTGTTTTTAATGATAGGACAAGTTGAGAAAAATTGGGGACAAATCTCTTAACAAAATTGATTTGGCCAAAGAAAACACTGCATTGATTTTTTGGTATGTGGTAATGGAATTTCTGGAATGGTTTTTATTCTTTCTAAATTAATACAAATTCCATGTTTGGATACAGTGAAACCAATGGGTTTACCTTCACTTGGAGAACAAAATTATTTATTAGAGTTTAGAGAAATTCCATACCTTCTGCACCTTTCAAAGATCTACTTTAAATCATGCTAATGATTATTTCTTTTCTTTGAATATATGGTAATATCATCAAGATATACCACAACAATTTTATTAATCAACCCTTTGAAAACAATGTCCATAGCTCTCTGGAATGTAGCTCCTGAATTCATTAATCCAAAAGGCATATTTTGATATGCATATGTTCCCCACTTTGTTATGAATGTAGTTTTTAATCGGTCTTCTGGATAAACAAGGATCTAACTATATCCTAAAAATCCATATAAAAAAGACATTAATTTAGAACCAACAACTGACTGCAAAACTTGGTCCATACATGGGAGAGGAAAATTATATTTTGACATACCTTATTTATATTCTTGAAATCAATACAAATGCGAATATCACCATTTTTATTTCTAACCGGTACACTATTGGAAACACATTTAGAATGTCTTACTAGAAAGCTTATTTTAGCTTTTAAAAGTTTATTTAACTCGCTTTTAATCTGAGTTTCAAAATTCGGATGTATCTTCCTAAGTTTTTGCTGAATGGGTTTAACATCTGGTACCATTGGGATGATGTGTTGAATGATGGAGGCATCATATGTTTTCAGATCTTGATAATTTCAAGAGAATATATCTTTATATTTCTTTAACATATGAATAAATGCATTTCTTTCTTTAGATAAGAGAACAAGACCTAAGTTAATATTTTGGGGTTTTGTATTAGATCCTAGGTTAACTAATTTAAATCTCAAAGTTGAGCTTTGAAGTTTGCAGTTTTTGACCTTTTTCAAACTGTCTTTAAGATCATAAAGATCCTCAACCTTAACTACATGTTTCGGCAGAGAATTTTTTCCTTTTGATTTATTCAATTGAGAATAATGTTCATCCTCATCAATTACTTGGTTAATATAAGATTCTTTGGATGTTAAAAAGTCTAGGATATCTCTATCATTATTTAATACTCACCAATTGGTGATATTATCAGGAATTGATGGGCGAAAATTCAATTCTATAGAAAATTTTTCTGGACTAAAATCTTCAAATGGATTAATTTGGATGCAACATTGGCTGAAATATCAACACTGGCGTTTTGTATTCTTGGTACTGGAGAAATATTGAATGATAAAAAATGTGAGGTAATATTTTGAATTAATGATTTATAATGTCTAAGGTGGTTTGAAACAACATGAATATGGTGTATGACTTGTTTTATAAGGATTTCAGAATCACCAAAGACATGAATATATTCAACACCAATATTTATCGCTTTATAGAATCCTTGTACTGATGCCTCATATTCTACAACATTATTAGTACATTCAAATTCTAGCCTACATGCTAGCATTGTTTTTTCACCAGTAGGGCTTATTAATATACATCCAAATCTTGTGCCTTCACTAGATTTAGAACCATCAAAATAAAGTGTCCAAAATAAATATTCATGTTTATTTACAACAATATCTATAACATTAATACATTGAGTCAAATATTTTTTCGAATAATTTTCAATTTGAGAAGAAACAAAGTTTGTTAAAAAAGGAGATTCCTGAGCTATAAGACTTCCAAATAAATACTCCTAACAATAATTGCCAAGGATGTTATTCGCAAAAACTACAGGCTCATTCTCTTCATCAAAATCAGTACTGAGTGTTTCATATGATTTTCTTTGTCTACCCGAATCTGATTTTTTTTTCTGTTATAAGGAAGCTAGATATGCGACTAATCTATGGCAAAATAACCATGTAATTTCTCAGACCAATCCTTGCTTAAGATAATACCATAAAATTCAAGAATATCAACAATCAATATATCAATAATCTAAAAATTCCTTGGATTTGATGATGATTTTATTAAAAGAAAATTTAATTCTCCTATTACCTTGACTTTGGTTCTATCTAATTGCACATTTGTACAACAAATTTTTCAAGCATTATGTTCAGTTTGAGACAAATTGAATATGGAATTGTATTTGAAGAAGCACCTGAATCTATAAGGCAAATGTGAACATTTTTATTGAAAATTTCAAAGGTCAATAAGAATGGAGGGGTATGAGAAGTCGATCGATCTCCAATTATAATTACATTTGAGGCATAAATCTTCTTAGGAGTATCATCTGGAGGCTTTCCTTTTCCTAATGAGGTTTTTGCGGTTGGAAAAGGAGATGTAAGGACAACATTTATTTCTTTTAGCAAACAAAATTGTTGCTGCTTAAGTTTACCTTCCTCATACATGGAAATATTGGCTTTCACTTTCTTCATATATTCCACAATATTATACTCTATATATTTATTAGAAAAAATAAGATTTTTTGATGTAGAAGGAGAATTGGAAGAGGATGGTATGGATTCAGTAGATTTGGGAGGAGACTTCTTCAATTTTTTTTGTCCTTATTGACAGGAGTAACTGGTCTCTGTTTTGTACTTGAAGGTGTATCAATGGTCTTTTTACTTCTAGTCTCTACAAGTAAGGGTTCTTCTCCTTCATCATTTTTTCATATAGTGAGGATGAAATCCTATAATCCATGTGCTTCGACTAACTCTTCTTCTTCTTGGCATTCGTTGGAAAATAATGTTGTTTCTCCCTCTTCCTCCTCTTGATCAAATTAAACATTTGTTATGACATTAGGAGGTTGAGGGTTTGTTCTCTGTGATCTCCTAAGAGATCATAAATGTTTTTTAGAAGAGTAAACTACCTATTTTTTGAAATCTACCATGTCATTTGACATAGTTTTAAGAACTTTTTGTAATCCTTCAAGATTAAGAGGATCTTTAGGAGTTTTCTTCTTTCGTTCTTCATTAAAAGTCACTTTCTTAGATTTCCTTTCTTCTTTAGTAGTTTTATTCCCAAAGGCATGAATCCTTTTTCCTATAGTTATCGACTCTTTCATATTACCAACTAAAGTGGCTTTATTGGCCATGTCTACAAAAATTGAAATATTAGAAGGAAGATCAGAAACATACCATTCAATTTGAACATCAACACTAGGTTTAGAGGTATCTGGAATTTTATTTAACAATTTATTAAACCTGGAATTGAAATCTTTGATTTTCTCATTGGGGTTGGATTTAAGATTGGATAGATCATTGAGTAGAGTAGAAGATGGGCGATCATGACCAAACTTGATCAAAAATTATTCTTCAAATATATCCCAACTAGTGATAGATGTTGATGGTAATGAGAAGTACCATAAACCTGCAGATCCTTTAAGGGTATGTGGGAATAACCTCACTACACAATCTTCTTCTACTACTCCATTAAGATCAATGGCAAGCATAAAATTATGGAGATGTTCTTCAGTAGGAAGTCCATCATCAAGATTGAACTTTGGTAACCATCTTTCAGGATGCTTAGGTAGAGAATGGATAGGTCTTTCCATCTTAACATTTCCAGGACTAGTCCATGGTCTAGCTATTGGTGGGTTTTGTTACCTACCTTCCATTATGGGAGTTCAAAAGAAGAAGATGTAATGGTAGAAGAGGCTGACTGTGTGGAAGAAGTAGCCCCTGTGCTAGAACTTCTTGAACTAGCACCTGTTAGTTGGGAATGAATGATAGGGATGAATGAATCGGTTGGATGAATGAAGTTAATGAAGAAAAATGAAATAATGGTGTTTTTGGTGGCAATGATGATAAATTCTCACTAGTGGATGATTGTACTTCAGATTTTTAGGTTCTTCTTCAGTGAGAAGGTAAGGGAAACTCAAATGGAATTATCTCAAATTTCTCACTTTGAGAATGAGTCAAAATACATGAAGTGGGAAATGATGAGGATACGCTACCTTTAGATAACTTAGAATTTTGAGTCTTTTCTTGAGAAATAGATATTCCCTCTAATTTCTCAATTAAATTCTAAACTTTAGGTAACTCCTGTAAAGGAGGTTGATGTTAGGATATTCCGACACATAGGAAATAGTTAAGTTCAACTTGGTCTAGTATAGAGTTAGGTAAAGTGTGTTTCTAAAGTGTGTTTCTTTACCGTTGTAAATTTTGTAACTTACAATCCGACGGTCACGATATGTAGTGATCCGACGGTTCATTCTCTCCTCGGTATTACCGACACTTGATCCGTGGCTTGACACCCGATTGGTCCATGAATTCTATTTAAAGCGCATGGAGGGTCATTTGTAGGTTAACCGTGCATGAGAGAAGCTTATGTAAATTTTCATTCTTTTATTAATAAATTGCCTGTAGTTGCCACGTTGGCGCAGGCCGTGGACTGTTTCCCTCTCTGAGGGTTTTAACCACGTCAAAATACTGGTGTATTGATCTGTGATCTGTTTGTGAGCGGCTGTCCTTTTGGTGTTCTGTCTGAGAACTTACCAACTGCAAATTCCTACATGGTATCAGAGCTATTTTGAGGGCCGCGTCCGTTGGTGATCTAAATCTGAAGCCGGTAGAACTGCATGCGGCTGTCGTTTCCTAGATCTACTGTTTCTGACTGCTTTCGGGCCGAGAGGACTGCTCTGTTGTGTTCGGAGCATCTGTTCCAGTGAGGAACCCCTTTCGTTTCACGCGAAAAGGTTTCCGATAGCCCTATCTGCGTCATTTTTAAGATCTGGAGGTATACAGTCTTTATTTGCAGTTTACTGTTATTTTCTCTCTGCTTATTTCGGTTTCGGTTTATTTAGCCTTTTTTTTAACCGGATCTATACCTTTCATTTCTGCGTATGCTCTTTGCCCTGCGACTCTGTGCGATCTGGGCAAATCAGAAACAGAAAGGAAGGATTTTTTCTCATGCGTATGCTCTTTTCCCTGCACCTTAGTGTGATCTCGGAAAATCAGAAACATTGAGAAAAATATTTAGTTTTTCGGCTAAAGCTAACTTTGAGCCACAAGGTTCAATTTTTAATATTTAGTTTTTTGGGTAAAGCTAACTTCGAGCCATAAGGTTCGTTTTTCTTTGCATATTCGTGTTGGGTTGTGTTTTGTGTTTTGTAGGGAAAAAGAGGTTTCTCAAGGCAAGCACGCAAACCAAAGCCCCCCCCCTCTCTCTTTCTCTCTCTCAAATTTTTGTATAGATCAATTGGTTCAAAGTTATTTTAAAAGAGTAGAGGTCTTGGGTTCAAATCTCCATTTTGTAGGGGCGTTTTTTTCATTCCCGCACATTCGCGCACTTTGCCGACAACTTCAACAAATTTTTTTCAAAAAGCTATGACTTCTTCATTCGGAAGCCTTTTTCAGAGCCGTTTTTTTTAAAACAGCCTAATTTTTCGAGATCTATCCATTGGAACACTTACTTTTAGCATCTTCAGCTTCAGTTTTTAAAAAAAATGGAAAGTCCATGCCAAGTCATTCTTGACAGCACTAACTACATCCAATGGTTAGCCTACATGGAAGATTTACTTAGAAGTAAAGGTCTCTACAGAATAGCCACGGGCCAAGAGAAGAAACCAAAAGATGAAGACAAGGTTGATAAATGGGAAAACAGACAAGATCAAGCACGTGGTTTGATAGGGATGTCTATTTCTCCTGATCTTAGATTCCATATTGCAGAACTTGATACTCCTCATGAAGCATTGGAACAAATCACTAAAGTTTTTGGGATTAAAAATGAAATTAGAGCCCATCAACTTGAAAATGAGTTCCTTACATTGGATCCTAATAATTTTTCTTGCATTGAAGATTTCTTGTCCAAATTCAAGACCCTTAGATATCTCTTGGAAGGTGTTAAGGTTAAGAAAGAAGATATTAACCTTATTTATTCCATCCTTACTAAGTTGGGACCAGCCTACTCTGTATTTGTTTCCACCTTCCATTCTACAAGGGAAGCTTTCATTTGTCAAGGAAAAGACTACAAGGCCCCTTCCTTTGACTCTTTTTGTGATTCTTTAATAAGAGAACAAGAAAAACTCTTACACCTTGGTCTTCTTAATCTTGGAAACTCTTCCAAGAAAGCGTTAGCCGCCCAGCAGCAACCAAATTTAAAGAATCCTAAGAAGTCATATCCTAGAAAGAATGGTCCTAAACCAAACAAGGGTCTAAGCAAACTCAGTCTCAAAATGAAAGATCATTTCAGCAAAATGATAAGACCAATAAAAACAAATGGAAGAAGACTGATAGACATTGTAACTTTTGTAATCGAGATGGCCACTTAGAATCTAAATGCTTTAAGAAGATGGAGGCCTTGGAAGCAGCAATGAAGAAGCATAACATCCATTTGGAGCACTCTTAAACTTCAACTTCATCTTCAGGAATGGCACTTTCTGCATGTGGTTGTCAAGCATCTCGGTCTGGCTATGCACTAAATGTATCTTCTTCCTCTCATTCTCATGAGTTGGCTCATTGATTCTGGAGCTTCTTATCACATGGCCAAAAACAAAGCCATGTTTTCTTCTTTAAATGATTGTAACACCAAAAATATATATGTTGGTGATGATAAATCTCTTAATGTTGTAGGGACTATAACTGTTCATATAGACAATGGTCAATTTAATGATGTATTATGTGTTCCAACCTTATCCAGCAACCTTCTATCTGTATATCAGATAACTCATTCAGGTGAAGGTAAAATTGTTGAATTTTCACCTCATGATGTTGTAATCAAGGATCTAAGAGATCCTAAACAGATTCTAGCTACTGGTATTGCTGATGATTCCACAAGGTTGTACAAGTTTCACAACTTTGGGTCATCAAATCTTCCTTCAGTATTTGTTGCTCATAATGATGAAGTGAGCAAACTTTGGCATGAGCGATTTGGTCACTTAAACTATCGCTCCCTTCAGCATCTATGTAAAGAAAATATGGTGACAGGTCTTCCTATGGTATCTTGCAGAGATGGTGTTTGTTCCGGATGTGTACTCGGAAAACATCATCGGGACAGTTTTGAAAAACGTGCCTCTTGGCACGCCTCAGCCCCTTTACAGCTTGTGCACAGTGATTTATGTGGTCCACTTCCTGTTGCTTCATTCTCTGGATGCAAGTATTTCTTAACTTTCATTGATGATTTCTCCAGACGCACTGGGGTATACTTCTTAAAACTCAAGAGCGAAGTATTTAACACATTTTTGGCCTTCAAAGCCTTTGTTGAAAAACAATCTGGACATCAAATTCTTAAGCTAAGAACTGATAATGGGGGAGAATATGTTAAAAACACATTCATCAACTTTTGCACCGAAAATGGAATTCAAATGCAACATACTGTTCCATACACTCCACAACAAAATGGTGTAGCTGAAAGGAAAATCGCACCTTAAAGGAAATGGC
The DNA here is from genome assembly GCA_000404065.3 of Pinus taeda. Lineage (NCBI taxonomy): Eukaryota > Viridiplantae > Streptophyta > Pinopsida > Pinales > Pinaceae > Pinus > Pinus taeda. The sequence continues at coordinate 89,370 of APFE030503590.1, forward strand.
TAATTGTATGCTGCAATCTAAAGGACTCAGTCTTAGTTTTTGGGCCGAAGCAATTAATTGTGCAAATTATATAATAAATCGCACTCCTACTAAGGTTCTAAAGAATATCACTCCAGAAGAAGCTTGGAGTTCCATTAAACCAGATGTAAGTCACTTTCGTGTTTTTGGAAGTGAAGCATGGGCCCATATTCCAGATGAAAAGCATAAAGCTTTAAAACCTAAGAGTGAGAAATGTACTTTTGTTGGATATTCTGAAGATGTAAAAGGTTATAGACTTATTCCATTTAAGTCCAAAAATGTTATCATTAGAAGAGATGTAAAATTTGATGAAAATAAATCGGCCTGCGAGCCTAGTCCGATGGATGTGCCACCTCTTCCTATCTCTTCTACTTTTGAAAACATTTCTTCTTCAGATGATGAAAGTGAGGATGACAATCCTCCCCCACCTTCTCAGGATCCTCACCTTCCAAGATGGGTCCGTGCTACTCGGGATGCAGCAGGTGATCTTGCCGGTGATCCTACAGATCAGCGACGTACACGTTCTCAGTTTGAAAGAGCCTCTTCTTTACTGGCTCAAGCTCCAGTAAATCCTGATCCTGACACTTTTGCAAAAGCTTCAGGCCATCCACATTGGGAAGCAGCTATGAATGAAGAATACCATTCATTGTTGGCAAATGATACATGGGATCTTGTTCCTCTACCAAAGGGACGCAAACTTGTTAGATGTAAATGGGTTTACAGAACCAAGTATGGACCAGATGGGAAAGTTGATAAACATAAAGCTCGTCTTGTTGCTAAGGGCTTTTCACAGGTTGAAGGCATTGACTACACTGAAACCTTCTCCCCTATTGCCAAAATGAACTCTATCCGCCTTGTTCTTTCCCTTGCTGCTCTTTAAAATGGGAAGTCCATCAGATGGATATTAAATCTACCTTCTTGCACGGGGACTTGCATGAAGAAATCTATATGGAACAACCCATTGGCTTCATCCAAACAAACTTCAGCCTTGTATGTCGACTTAAGAAATCTCTTTATGGTCTCAAGCAAGCTCCTCGGGCTTGGTATGCCAAAATGGATAGCTTTCTTTTAGAATCTGGCTTTTCTAGGTTTTATTCTGACAATACTGTCTACACCAAGAAAGTGGGCAACTCTCTTATCATCCTTGTTCTTTATGTTGATGATCTTATTCTTACTGGTAGTGATCCCACCCTTATAAACCATGTGAAGTCCAGCCTTAAAAAGAAATTTGAAATGACAGACTTAGGACACTTACACTATTTTCTCGGTCTTCAAGTCTTGCAATCCAAGGAGGGTATTTCCCTTTCCCAGTCCAAGTAGGCTTGTGATATTCTTCGTCATTTTCACATGGAAGATTGTAAGCCAGCTCCTTCTCCCTTTCAGTCTGGAGTCAAACTTTCAGTCTCTTGTACTTCTCCTGAAGTTGATGCTACCTTATACCGTCAACTTGTAGGAAAACTCTTGTATTTAACCCATACTCCTCCTGACCTTTCCTTTGCTGTTGGCCTTGTTGCT
>APFE030503624.1:0-13189 GCA_000404065.3 Pinus taeda
TTTCCCCAATGGAGAGAATCACAGGAACATGAGATCAAGTAGGCCCCTTTAATGTCTTTAGGGTTTGTTAGGGTTCTATAATAATAGGATTCATAATTTTGAATTTCCTACGATTAGTCTTGTAATATTGTACATACTTTTGCTTTCTGCAAAATGCTTTCCCATATTAAAAATAAAAAATGTAAAGAGAGTGAAGTCCTAAAAGAAAAATCGAAGGACTAATAAAAGAAAAATATTAAAAAGGAGTATAAAGTATAAACCCCACCAAAAAAAAGATAAAAAATAAATTTTGAAAGAAGCAAATTGAAATGCCACTACTTTGTACTTGTCAAAAACGCCAAAATCCATGATGGTCAAATAATTTAATCTTGATTCATTCATGCTTTAAATTTAATGCTGATAGATAGATAAATTTCCTGATAGATATAAACCAATAATTTAACCTCCTACACTCCATGCTTTCCTTAACGATTATCCCAAGCACCTCCCTAGGTTTGATGAAGAGAATGGCATCACTGCCCAAAAACATATTCAAGCTTTTGAAGATTATCTTAACTTATTTGAAGTAGATGAAGAGGATGTCAGTGTTAGGCGTTTTTCTCTTTCTTTGCATGACAAGGTCAAGAGTTGGTTCAAAACCTTGCCTGAGGCAAGTATCTCAAATGTCGAGGAGTTTCTCAAACTCTTCCTTGATAGATGGATAATCAAACTCAATCTTCTTGTAATCATAGAAGAATATAATCAGTTAAAAAGACATCTAGATGAAACAATACAACAATTTTCAGACAAATTTAATCAAATCTATTATTCAATACCATTAAGTATAAGACCTCGCCTTGGTTCAGCTCTTTTGCATTACCAAAGAGCATTTGATTCAATTATAGAATTTCATCTAAGAGAAAGAAACCCCTCAACAATGGAACAGATGTAGAACATGGCAGTAGATGGAAAATTTAATATGCAAATTAGAAGAGAAAAGTTGAAAATAGCAAAAGAGGAAAAATTAGACATTTTGATCAAGAAAATAGAGGAAATGATGCAGAATATCACCATGAATGATGAACTTTTTATTCAAAATCACCATGGCACATTTGTTTTGCAAAAAGAAGAGGTTGAAAACCATGAACAAATTCTTGTTAATTTCAACTACCATAAATATGAAGATAGAGTTATAGAACCATATGTGGAGAGGCAATCTACCAGTATAATGTGTATGTTCGATGACATTACTTCTTTTGATGATTTGCCCAAATATGATCAATATGATGATAATTATGTTCTTCAAATACAAACTAACTTGACAGAGCAATCAGAATCTAATTTGAGGAGTAAGGAAGTTCAGGTTCAACAGCTTGAAAATAGTGATCAACTTATTCATTTCAGCTATGAGAATGAGGAGGAAAGTGGAGAAAATTTTGAAATCAGTGAAGCAACTTTACCATTTTGTTTTGCTTTGTTTCAGTTTATCAGGGATAACTATCATGCAATTAGAAATAAAATGTCAACAAGTCTTGATATTAACTATCTAGAGGGAAATAAAATCTTTGTACAAGACTTCTCATATCTAGATTTGCAGCCCCAAAATGCCATTGAATGTCAGGTTGTAGAAGAATACTTGGAAGCCGGAACATATGATCAAATGATCCAACATGATTCTGTGCCTCTCTATTTTGAATCATTTCAATTTTTAAAGGAAATGTGGTATAATATTTTTAAAGAAAAGGAGGAGCAACTTGTAGAAATCTATGAAGTTCCATTTGAACCTATATGTAATAAGTTGCAGCAATCCTTCCAAGTTATTTATGATCCAATAGCTGATATGTTGGATGATGAATGCAATCAAAATTTTTCTCCATTAACAAACTATGAGATTCAAAATCAAGATGATAATGGTTTCACCAAACACACATTACAATCAGTAGAAATATCATCACAAAGATCAATTGAAAACATGCAGGGTGATAAAGATAAAAGTGATATTTCAGTTTCATGGCATGCAAGCCATAAACAATAGATCTGTAGTTGTTTGAATCATTTCAAGAAAAGTGTATATATTTTACAAGATCATCTTGTACAGTTTCTAGATTCAACAAAGGAGATCAGAAATTTCCTTATCTTCTCAAAGGTTAACAAAGATATATTTGATTGCAAGATCTCAATTTTAAACACCAACAAGTACAAGAAACAAAGGTCACCAATATATCGAATGCTTAGATGGTTGCATTGGTTGTTTAATTTTACCTAACTAGCAACACGATATATAATTAGTGTAAGGAGGTAGGATTTCGGTTTGAATAAATTCAGTTTCCATCAGCAAGTATATGTTAGATCAGATTTCAATTTGTAGAAAAGGATACAATTTGAGTTCAAAAGTTTTAGTCACAAATATTATGCAACAGAGCATATACATGATTGGGACTGGTCCAATGGATCAGGCTACTAATTGACGGTGCTCTTGACATTTCACAAGGAAATGCCATCCCCAAGTGGAGCCACTATTAGGTTCCTATACCAATAGGTGTCATATATCATGATTGACTTAGTTGCCTCTGAAATATGTACATACCTTTGCTTCTACAAATGTTTTCCATATTTGTAAAAAATCAAAAACTAAAAAAAATGTAAAGAGGGTATGTCCTAGAAAACGAATAAAAGGACAAAAGAATGAAGAAAATGTCGAAAATGAAATAAAATGAACCCCAAAGAAAAAAGGAAAAAGACCATGAAAGTGTGCAAGTCTAAATGCCACTACTATTTACTTTATGCATAATAAAGATTGTGTGAAACTTGTTACCTATGCCACAATCCATGGTAACCAAATAGCTTAATCTTGGTTATTCCATGTTTTCAATTTCATGCTTTTAGATATAGAGAATAAAGATTTGACCAAACAATTTAATATTGGCAGATAAGTAGATAGGTAGAGTGAACAAAATGAGCTAAACAACTTAATCTGAGCCCTTGGATGTAATAAGTGTGTATTTAAATAGATATCAGTATGTAAAAGAAAACAAAGTGAGAAAAGGGTTTGCGAGTATAAGTTCACTCTAAAAAGAAGTGAAAATGCTAGGATAAAGTAGGTGGGGTAAGTAGATGATGGTTGCAGAATAAATGTGTGGTGAATGGTTAAGTTTAATGCTTAAATCTTTTTCTTTCACCACTTGAACAAAGAACAACTCACATTGGAGATAGCACATCAAAGAAACAAAGTCAAATTAATTAATTTCCCTATCCATTTTACCCTTGAGTTTCATTAATTTCCCCTAAGTACTAAAGGCACTTACAAAGTTAGAGGGGCTCAGAGCATTTCTCTGACTTTTGGAGGGACCGGACCCTCTGCCCAATAATTTGGAATACCTAAAGTACTTAAATCCCCTTCCTCAACAATTGCCCCTTCATAAAGTCACTCACTCCCTTTATAAAGCTTTTCCTAAGTAAAATATTATTTTACTTAGGGAAATTAAAACATTCTCCATATAAACCCTCATATTCATTTAGCCTAAGTTATAAATGTTATATGGTGAAATATACTTTCAGAAACATTTTACCTTAGTGCATGTTGAATTTACACAAAGTCGTATTAACTTTTAGCTTGTATTATTTCACTCCCAAAAATAAAACACCCATTATCCGTATTATTATTAAAAACCCAATAAATTATATATCCTTCCCTTGGTTGCAAAATAACCATAATAACACTCATAATTGGGATTAATTAGTTAAACCGTAACTAATTAAGAAGCCCGACCTCGCCATGTTAAATGAGGATTAATTAGTCACCAAGATTAATTAATAACTCAGTGACCAATCAGATCGCCCCCGATATGAGTAACTCCTTCAATTAATATCGAGCGCACCCTTCGTTATCACCCTGACCACCATCTAATTAGATCCCTCAGATCCGATGGCTATGGCTCATATCGCGTGGGCCTTTTGGTCGATATTTAGCATGCGATGTGAGTAGTTTCCCAAATAGTGCCGATGCTATGTGTCGAAAGATGTGTGGAATCGTGCGATCCTCCCTAAAAACTACTTCCGTCCCAGAAGCGGTGTGATGAAACTTGCTTACTGCCTCCCATATGTGATAAAATGTCCTGTCATTCAATTGATACCAACTATCACTATCGTTAACCCACCAATATCAACCATTTACCCGTTTAAACACGGAAACCCCAATTTTCCTCGTTTTCACCTGATTGTGCAGTAAAACCCTTTGTAACCCATTTGTGCCACCTAAAGTCTCTGTTAACTGATTCAAGCATGATTTACCTCTAGAAAAGCATTATGGGCTCACTCCACAGACCTCTAAAGCTCAAATGAAACCTTTCCGACCTCACTTGCAAATCAGTGCTTTTTTAATAGTTTGTTTTGTTTGACAGGTGATCAGAAGACCACATCCTTGGATAAAAAATCTTAATACTAGTCATAGGACCTATTTACTCCAATATTGTTATCAGGTCTTTTCAAATAGAGATGGAAGATAAAGCATACAGTAAAAAGACAAGAAAAGGAAACATGAAATTAGACGATTTAATGTTGAAATAGAGAGTAAAAACCTAAAACACACATTGAAGGTAAAAGGACATAGTAAAGAACACTCAAAGTGTATTACGGTTAAAGAGTATCAGATTGAAGACAAAGTCAAGCAAATCAGCTAGCATGAAGATAAACAGCGGGGAAGACACTTACAAAATAGAGTGTACAAATTCATGTCAAAGTGAAGATAGATGAAAAAACAAAGCGGTAAAAGTAAAAAGTAAACAGTAAACAGTAGAAGTAAATATGAAGACATTAAGGTTAAACAAAGATGAAAACAATTTCACTAGATACAATGAAGTTTATGCGAAGTAAAAGTGAAAAATAGTTAAAAGAAATTCAAGGTTAAAAGATGAAATCAGAGCACAAATGGTACATTCTTAAGAAATCTCCTGTTTGAGTCATAGTTTTGCATAAACTATTGTGGCCAATCCATGAATAATTTTGAGAAACTAGAGGAGGTTTTTGTTGCTAAAACACTAATCTAAAAAAACCCATCTCACTTTTTACACTAGTATTAACAAAAGGGAGATAAATGCATGTCTTCACAACCTAATTTTCAGTTTGTGCAAAGTCCTGTTTTTGACATCGTATTGCATAGAATATTGTGAACAGTTGGAGCTGAATTTTGGGAACGTGAGAGAGGTTTATCTCAAAAATGATCCTATATACAAAACCCACTTTCACGTTTTACATATCTATCATGTATTGAGATATCAAAGCATATCATTGGACCCTAAGTTTGCAGAATTTCTGGGGCATAATGCACAAAGGAAGGATGTAGTTAGTGACTGGGATGCCTCAACATCAACTAAGAGTTGCTACCAAATTTGACTTTCTCTTATTTGTCACCATAAATCCATAGAAATAGTGCCAAATAGATTCATTACCTTTGAATGTTCTTTATTTAAGTTCTATTAATGTAAACAGTTGGAGATATTTGTGAAACTAATCTTAATATTTTTTTCAAGATATTTCAATTTACATTTAGTATAAATACTTATCCATTTGAAGTATTTTGGGTGGATTCTTAGAAATTTCTATAGAATTATTATTTTGGAAAAGAAAAGTTGTTGAGAAAATCTTGTATGGCTGGTTGGATGAAGAAATAAAGAAAATGACTTTTTACATGATTCATGTGTCAAACTTTGGGCAAATAAGTATTCTATATCTCATGTTTTCTTGTTTAATATTTCACTTGTGTTTCATATCTGAATATTAAAATGAAAAAGTATACTTTAGAAAGTGCTTAAGTGCAATCCGTCTTTAAAATCGTTTTTATTCTACAATGTTTTCTTCTAAGCTATCATAGACAAAGAATTCTTAACTGCTCCTGCTTCTTAGTTTATCATTGTGGTCATTTAATAAGAAATTCTTAATTGTTTTTTATTGGTGATCACCAAATTTCCCTCCTCTTAGAACATGTTGAAGGATTCTTAATTTCTCTTCTTCCCTTTTAAGTCTATTCCATCCTTTTAAATCACCATTTGTTCCTTGTTTAGCTATCTTGCCCTCTGGAGCCATCCTTTGTTGAAAAACCTGATCCAGTTAAGCCATCTTCAGTGGAATCCATAGCCCAATGGCCTGAAATACCGTATTCTATCCATCTGTTCTTGAATTCCACCACCAAATACAATCAAAACCCCCAAGCTTTCATAACTAGCCTAATATCCCATAAACAAAGTTAAATCCTAAAGAGAGAGCCCTCTCTGAGTATAGATTAGCTAGATTTTGTACATAAAAGTTGGTTTGTGGTTACCTCAGAAATTTCTTTCTTGAACCTTGAGAAAACTCTGAGTGATAACAATTAGTGCAATATTTGACACCCAATCTATAAGGGGGATTGGATAAATAAATCTAGCTTTGAGAATTTTTTCAACTTCCCCCTTAATGGCAGCCGCTTTTCTATGGTGCACTTGACGAAGTCATTGTCGAACAGACTTCGCGCTAGGATAAGTTGCAATCTCTTTCATGACTATACTTGGGTCAATTCACGGCATTTCTTCATATGACCATGCCAAAATGTCTCGAAATGCTTGAAAATACAATTATAGAGCTTGATCTCATCAGGAGAACAAGTCACCCCAATATGAACATTTGCAATGATACCTGAATTAATAGAAATTTTAATGGGCATTGTTACGACAATATTGTTTCCTTTCAACCGAACTTCATGAGTCATAATAGGCATTTGAAGTGGTTGGGTCAAGCAACGTGAAGAGAACTTCTAAATACAGGTAGACATGACTGTTGGGCCATGCAAGAATGATGAATGATGATAAGTATCATTCCATGGTTCTTCCTCGAGAGACATTATTTCCATTGATGAAGCACCTTCATCAATGACGGTCCTATGAATTTTTTTCTCATTAATGATCACCTAATGAGAAAGGAAATCTGATGAGGCAAGCACAAAACGTGGTTTTCTACATCAAAACAAATGAGATCGGAGTCAGATGGATCAATACCTCCAATAGCCGACAACAACACTTTCTGTTGAGAAGGACATCTTTGAAGGACCTCGAGAGTAGACATAAATGATGGCGGTTGATTGAAATCCTCAACAATGTTATAATGTTGAATGGCCCGAGCGTTCAGATTGTATGAGGACTTACACAGCACACCTCGAGAGCATGGTTGAATTGTGGAATCAGGATTGGGTCGCTCTATATGGAGAGGACGAGAGGAAGACAATATGGAGGAAGAAGGGGCACCTTCTTTCTCTTTCCCTACTATCAGGGTAGGTGTTTCATAATTTTTCGATCTGGTAGCCACATTTATAAGTGTACCCATCATAAACTCTTGGGAACCTAGGGAAGCAGAAGACTGAGGCTAGTCTACAACTTGAGTTTGCTGGGATAGAAAGGGCTCTTTCAAGACAGTTGAGGTCCCTTTGACCAAGTGACTAACTTCAAACCATTGAGGACAATATTTAGTATAGTGATCATCCTCACAGATGAGGCATGGATACTTGGGATTTCTTTCAAAAGCATCACTAGCAGAGAACTTAGGAGGGCCCTGTTTTGGGGCATTGGCTTTAGACTTGACTTTTCCTTTCTTTTTACCTTTAGAGGATTTATCCGTTGTGGTAGACTGGACAACATTGACCTCAGAGGTTTTACCACGACCAGGTGAATTTCGAGAGGGATCATTGGGACCAGTGTTTGAGACCTCCTTTTGCTTGGAAGAAGATTGTTTGGGGATCTAATACACATAATCGATCAATCCATCAATGGGTGGGGTAGCCCGAGACTTCGAAGCTGTTATATCGGATAATGGTCTTGGATCATCAGGTAACATATCATATAACATGCCAGATTGTGAGTAGACGAGGTCTAAATACTGGGCACGAGTGATGGCTTTCTCCTCAGTGACATAGCCATGCATAGTTATGTCCTCAAAAAATTTGATAACGAATGACTTGGTAAACCATTCGGTCAACTAATGATCATAAATTTCAAAACTTGGTCAAGCTATGTCAATGCCTCCATTCATGGATGTGATTGGAGATATGGGTCGTAGTGTTTGTCTTAAGAGACATAAGTAGATGGGTGCGAGTTTCATAGCAAGTTGGAAGATGAAAATGTATGAGGAAGTCCATATCGAGAGTGTTAAATTAATTCTAGGTACATCGAGGTAATTCAATGTACCACTTGGTTGTGGCACCTGTGAGAGTTCATTGAAAGAGTCGAAGATGAATAGAATCGTCAACGTATGAATTAGAGGAGTACCATAGGTGGTATGTCATCATCTGGGCTTGTGGATCCTCCTTTGCTTTTCCATCAAACTTCAGACAATCTCTCGAAATCTTGGATGGAACTGGAGGCGAGCATGGAGAATGAAGAATGGGATCATTCATGAGTTTAAAGACATCTAGTAGCTCTAATGGGCCCGGACTGCAAAACCCATCTTTGTTGGTAAGTATTTTGTTCCCATAGTGGAGGATTTTGTCCATATGGAATTTGATTTGCCCCCACTGTAGGTTACCTTGCCCGTAGGGGGGAATATGACCTCGATAGCCTTGATACTATGTGGCCATAGGCTTCTGATAAGAAACATATGGGTTAAAAGGTTATTGAGCCTGTTGGCCTTGTACGTATGGATTTTTCACCTCCTACCCCTGTACATAAGGGTGTTGAAGCTACTTCCCTTGGACATAAATATTTTGCACATGTTTCCCTTGGAGATAAGGATTCTGAACCTATTTCCCTTGGACATAGGGATTTTGAGACTATTGTTGCGGGACTTGACACCTTGGCCTTGCAAAGGTTGACCCTGTTGATATGAATAGAAGGGTTGTTGCTGCCTAGGTTGACCTTGTTGCTACAAGGGTTGACCTTGTTGCTGCAAGGGTTAGCCTTGTTGTTGTAAAGGTTTTCCCTGTGGTTGTAGATGGTTGACCTTACAAAGGAATAGGTTGGGAAGATTGGTGAACAAATTACGACTATGGTTGCAAATTTTGTTGCGACTGTTGCACGGATTGCCCCTGCGGTTGTTGTAGTTGTCTTTGCTACTGTATTATATAACCTTGCTGCTACAAAGATGGCCTTGTAGTTGTGAAGGTTTCCCTTGCTTTTGTAAGGGTTTCTCTTGCTATGGCGAGGGTACTTGGACATTTCCTAGAGCAATACCTTGAAAGTTCTCGAATTTGATCTAGCCATATCCACCAGGCAAGACAGGTGGACCAAGCTAAACATAGGGTCCAGTTTGAAGGACGTAAGAATGATTTACCATCACTTGTGAACCATATGGAACATGAGGAGGTTGGAATGGACCCTGACCCACATACGCCTGTTGGTACTGGACGTTACTTAACCTGGACAGACCATCAAGGCTTGGATGTTAGTATTAGACATTACTCGATCCAGAAGGACCAACAGAGTTCAGAATATCACCATAAGAGGGCTCGATCATTCCAACCATCTGAGATTGTGAGCCACCCACATTGGTTAAGCTATAAATCATGGAGATATTTGGATCTTGCCTCCTATGCATTGGTACAACATGTCCACTTGCTAAAGGATTTGAAAAACTTACCGAGAGTTGACTCAATACCATCGGTTGAATTGGAAGAGTCGGTTGAAATGATGAAGCGAGTGGATTCAGAACGGTGTGTTGCACTGAAAATGAAGTGACTATAGTATGCACATTTAGTTGAGAGGTTGAGTTTCGAATGAACAGATGTGAGTTAGGCATAGCGCGAGATGACCATATAGGGTTATGATACAATGAAGAAGCACTAGGAGTGCCCAACACCAACTAATCTAGAGAGGTATAACCATGCGGTAATGAATGCCCACTATGCCAAGGGTAAATGTTGGTTAGAAATATTCCCGTGTAATGGAAAACTTCAAGAGGAAATTGATATCCCTGTTCATCAACAACGTGAGGAGTGTGTGTAGCAGAAACCTCTGAGTGACTCCATGAGGAGACTAGAATATTTCCTTCTGATTCCATCGGTGGAAATAAACGACGACAGATAACCAAATATGTTCAAGGGGATAATTCCCAATGGATACCCAATTGATCGTACGGACTATACAGATGCTGTAGTGATATCACAACAGGATTGAACAAATGATTTGGAGGGAAAACAACGAGTCCTTGCTGACCTTTAGGGGTTGGAAAACTCTCGTGAGTTTGGATAAGATTATCTCAAGATTCCAGGCTAGATTCGTAAGGTGACCCAGTATCTGATGGAGGAGGATGAGATGACAAAGGTTGAATACTCAGAACAATTCCAATTTCAACACCTTGATCCTCGAGTGACTGTAGGAATTCAAGAATAGGCTCTTCAGATGATCTTTCAGATGGAGGAGTGGAAAAGGAACTAGGTGAACCTCATGGTTTTGCCACAATGAATTTGTCTCAAATAACAAGAGAGAAGAGGTTAATTTCAGGGCTTCTTCAAAATGTATTAAATGTATACTAATGATGTGGTCTAGAAAAAGACTATCGGGAATATGATGTGATCGTTGGCAAATATTTTTTAAGACACTGAAACAAACTGGTGCCTTTTCATGTTTTAAGAGTCACGAAAATGCAAAGATAACTCTATCGCTTTTTGTTTGAACAAGTTTGAAAGGACAAGTGCTCAATGATATTTTAAATTTAGAGAGTTAAAATACCAAAACTACTGCTAAGGATAATCAAGGCAAACGGATTACCAAGTAACTGTGAATTGCAGAATACCTCCCGACAAACTGAGAAGTATGGGTAGGAAATCTCCTCTAATGTTGTGTTAAGTGTATCATGTTTACAAGGTGGCAAACTTAGTTTCCTGTGGATAAAGGATTACAAACCTAGTGGGGTCTCCCCTTATATACGCGACAGTATAGGGAGCACAAGTTCGTACTAGTGTTTTCTAATGCCAAAGTGAACAACAACTACTAGGTTTAAAGATGCTGAAAAACATGTCTAGCCACACCTCTAAAATGTGAGTGTTAGGTTTCAAATGTGCCTTAGGTTAATTTAATACATTTTAAAGTTTATCTTGAAATTATGTCTCAGTTTTTAGCTCCTATCAATGTGAATCGAAAAAATTCTATATGTAGCTAGATGAGACAAAACCCTTTCAATTCAGTGAATGTCTACACTAATGAGAGTAGAGAAAAAAATCAATGCAACAAACAAGCAACTAAAAGCAAGATCACTCTTCACTACTTCGCTTTTTGAAAACAAAATAATGGAAAAATATTTCTACTTCCTATCTTCCTATAAAATGCACTTCAACTAGTCCTTTCAATGGTAAAAGAAGTTCATTTCCTTTCAATTGCAAAATGATGATGAAATTCTAGCTTTCAATGTTGCCACTTAATGCAACATATCGATTCAACAAACTAGAATTATGTATTTTTCAATGGAATGATAGGATGAATCTCTCACATAAATACTTCAATTAAAAATTTTCAAACAATGAACATTAATCATATGTAAAAGATGAAAAAGAGAACTCTTTCCAAACTAAACACTCAAAGACTCAATATAAACAAGATGACAATTGTAATCTATGCTTGAAAAGATACGTTCAACCAAGAAAAGAGCAAACAAAACTTTTCAAACTTGTTCAATTGAAACCAAATGTAGGAATTTACAGGGTAAGTTCCCCAGAAAAAACACCAAAGGACACTGCTCACAATCAGATCACAGATTAATACACTAGTATTGTTGACGCGGTTAAAACCCTCAAGGAGGGAAACAATCCATGGCCTGAGCCAACATGGCCACTTCAGGAAAATTATTAATAAAAGAATGAAAATTTACATAAGCTTCTCTCATGAAGGGTTACCCTATAATGACCCTCCATGCTCTTTAAATAGAGATCATGGACCAATCAGTGTTAAGCCATGAATCAAGTGTCGGTAATACCGAGGAGAGAATGAACCATCGGATCACTACATATCGTGAGCGTCAGATTCTCAGTTACAAAAGTACATAGTAAAGAAACAAACTTTACCTAATTCTACACTAGATCAAGTTATACTTAACTATTTCCTATGTGTCAGAATATCCCAACATCCTCCCTTAAGAAGAACTTGGGATGGGATTGAAGGATGTACAAATATGACACAATAGGAGAAGGAAGGAGGCACTAGAGCCTATCCCCCCTTAGTGACAACTTCTTGAACTCCAACCATAAATCAAAGTTTAGTAAACTTCGCTTCTGTGAGAGCCTTTGTAAATATTTCTGCAACTTGATCATCTGTTGAACAATATTGCACTTCAAGGACATGGTCATGAACGAGCTTTTTGATGAAGTGCATGTGCAGTTCAATGTGTTTGCTACGCTGATGTTGGATTGGATCTTTGAATGGTTGAATGGCACTTTGATTATCACACCAAAATGTAGTCGGATGCTACTGCTGAAAGCCAAACTCTAAAAGGATTTGACAAAGCCACAAGGCTTCCTTACTAGCTTCTACAACCGCATGATATTATGCTTTTGCTGAAGAAAGAGAAATGACACTTTGTTTCTTGCAAGCCCATGCAATAGGTCCTGAACCAAGAGTGAACATATAACGTGCAATAGACTTCTGAGCATCAGGCTCACCAGCCCAATCAGAATCAGTGAAACCAAGCAATAGAGGAGATGCTTCTGCACTTTAATGAATCCCAAACTAGACTATACCTCAAACATAATGAAGTATTCTTTTAGCTTCTTTCCAATGACTTTCATGGGGGTTTTTCATAAACCGAGCAATAAGGCCAACAACAAAGGAAACGTCAAGATGATTATGGGTCAAATACAAAAGTTTTCCTACAAGTTGACAGTATGAGGTAGCATGAAATTCAGGGGAAGTACAAGTGACTGAAAATTTGGCTCCAGACTAAAAGGGAGAAGGGGTTGGCTTACACTCTTCCATGTGAAAATGGCATAGAAGATCACAAGCATACTTGGAATGGGAAATGTTGGCAATACTACATGCACTTAAGAAATTGCGACCCTACCTAATGGGAAGACACTTCAAGGTAAAAACAGATCATGATAGCCTTAAATACTTTTTAGAACAAAGATTATCCTCTGAAGAGCAACAAAAGTGGGTCACAAAGATGTTGGGTTATGACTTTGAAATCATCTACAAAAAAGGGAAGAAAAATGTGGTGGCAGATGCAATCTCAAGAAAGGATGAGGATGTGGAAGCATTGTTGTGCG
>APFE030503634.1:2807-77400 GCA_000404065.3 Pinus taeda
GCTCAAAGGCCTATTTATTGTTGAGAAACAATGGAAAACCCTTCACATCCCAAAACCTAACCCTAGAAGATGAAATGCCAAATTGTGGGCCCCATTTGGGTAAATTGGTACATTAATTTCCCAGGGTCGTAACTTTGGCATACGATCTCTGTTTAACACGTACAATAGCTCATTAGAAATATATATCTAAGCAATACCACTTTGGGAAGGGAAACATTGGTCCGTGGACCCATGATGCCCCTAGATTTCCCAAAAAACATCGTTTAGGGCCTCAAAATGGCTCCGGAAGTTCAGGACTCTAAAAACTGCTAAAAATAGTAAATTGTGCTACAATTTAGGAAACTGAAAAAATTGAAAGAGACAGTTGTGGGGGTCCAAATGGGCTAGGTGGGTGGCCACCAACATCCACTTGGATCATTTGAGTAGTGGCTTTACCGAGAGAAATTAGTTTGTTATGTTCCATTGATTATCTTCCTCTTGTTCATTATTGTTTTCATCGATCTATTGGTTTCTACAATTTTAAAAGTAGAGTAGATTATTGTCTTATGTTTTAGTACATTACATGAGTTGTGAATCTACAGGAAAATCTACATGGTATCGGTGCTTAAGAGAATATATTAGAGGAGATTTCAAAGTTTTTGAGTTTAGGGTTACAGGTGAAATTTTAATTTTCAATACATACTTTGAGGATCGGCAGATGGAATTCTACGGTTTGTCGCTCAAGTATGCCTTGGAAGAGAACTAAAATTATATAGCCTTGGAGGATAGGATGGAGGCCGTGTTAGTGGATAATGGCATGAAATAATTCATTGATCAATACATTCCTAAGCCACCAGCATCAAATGAAAAAATCTGGTCAAATTGAGGAAGTGTGTTGCGAAGGCGAGGTGGATAATCCTTAAGGGAGTTCAATACCACATTGTCTCGAGTCTTCATGGAAAGGAAACTATGTATGCTATGTGGAAAGCACTAGCAGACCTTTTCTAGAACAAATATGAAGTTGGCATTGAAAGATAAGCTTCGAAAAATTAAGATGGATAAAGGCAAGACCATTCCAAAATACTTGACCAAGTGCACAACCTGTAGAGATGAACTTGGAAGTGTTGGAATAACCATTCCTAAGGTTGATGTGTTGAGACTATCTCTCCTAGGCCTTCCTAAGAATTGGAATAGCTATTAGAACTATGTGAATGGAAGGGAGAAGCTGTTAGATAGGGAAAATCCATGGTCAGATTTGATGCAGGAGGAGATCAAAAGGAACACTAGAGATGGTTCCTCATCAAAGAATGATGATGAGGAAAATTGTGCCTTAGTAGGTAAGGAAATGAAGGGGAAAGAGAAGGCTTCCCATTCCAAATCAGATGCCTTTCGTGGAGGTAAGAAGAAATACATGTTGAAAGTTAAGTGCTTTCATTGTCATGAGCTGGGACATTTTGCTACAAATTATCCTCTCACGAAGTCTAAGAAGAAGCCTTTAGGAGGAGTGGTGGATGAGGCTTTGGCATCTCAATTCTAATTGGATTTTACTCTCATTGGGTGCATGGTGTCATCAATGATGGGTAGTGTATGGTACCTTGAAAGCGTATGTTACACAGTATTTTTTCACACCTCCTACACTTCTCTGTGACATACCCTGAAGTTCATGAAACATGACCCTAATGTAGTGTACTCATCCATATATGTAGTTCACATCCTTCCTAAGACATTGATTAGAAAATTCCTTCAGCTTCCCTTGAGAGAGAGCTACAAATACATGTGATTGAGGAACTCTTGGTTCCTAATATTGAGGAGCTTCAGATTGTTGTAGAACAACCACATGCATAGGATCCGGGAGTGGAGACATCCACTCAAGCAGAGTCTTCCAGAGTTGGGAGAAAGCGCACTAGAGAGGCTGATAGAATGTTGCATGATGCACAAGAGAATGTAGGAGCACCCACATCTCAGTGCAGGCAGAGGAGGTCAGATGAGAGGTTCAAAATAGATATTAATAAAATTCACAAGGAAATGTATCCATTTCCAGATGTAGAGGAAGAAATCGTATTTAGTTCAAAGGTGGAAGTATAGAAGGATCCCATAGAAGAGTAAGAGGAAGAGATGGATATTGAGAAAGATAGGGACCACAATGTCATTATTGTCATAATTTCACCATCTTGAGAAATATTGTTATGCAAACTTGTATGATAATGGACATAAACATGGAAATATGGTTGTTAAATAAATAAAAAATGATAAGTTATCCATATCAAGTTTGATGGCGCATAGTGAATAAAATGAAGCATAATATATTGATTCAAGATGTTCAACTCATATGATATCTCAAGAGGAATTGTTTACTAGAAGAAATGATAATTATTCTAGTAAAGCCATATTTGGTGACGGTAATGTTTTAGAAGTGAAAAGGAATGGTACAATTTCAATTCTAACATTGCATGGAAGAAAGAAGCTTATCAATGACAAATTGTGTACACCAACATTGAGAAAGAACCTATTATTTGTGGGATAGACAATGGAGCAAAACTACAAGTTAGTATTTGATAGTAAATAATGTTTACTTCTAGATTAGTTAAATAAAAATATTGTTGTAGCAAGAGGAGAAATGACTGAAGACATAATTTTCAAGCTTTCCTTTGGATGAAGCAACTCACACAACTTGTATTAGTATAATGGTAGCTTATTGTTTATCATCTAATGAACATGTGTAATTACATAATGGAGTTCCTTTTTGAGTAAAATTTCCATGCTATTGTAGCTTAAGAGCTCAATTTTTTCACCTTTGAAATTATCCTTTGAAAATGTTCTTACCCTAAGAGTCAACTTTTGGACCTGTTGAATGTGATTTGTAATTTGATTTTTTTTTAATATTACCAATTGAATAAATCATGTATTTTCTCTTAATATTCCCATAATGTGATATCAATTCCTCCATAAAAATGTACCAATATACAATAGAGTCCTTTTTCCTTTCACAAATCCATTGATACTGTACAAATTGATTTTCTTCTAAATACGTGGATGCCATATTTACCTTTTGTACGGTTGTCACTTTGTGTAGATAAAAGTAATGATGCAT
This sequence comes from Pinus taeda, assembly GCA_000404065.3. Taxonomy (NCBI): domain Eukaryota; kingdom Viridiplantae; phylum Streptophyta; class Pinopsida; order Pinales; family Pinaceae; genus Pinus; species Pinus taeda. The sequence continues at coordinate 5,878 of APFE030503634.1, forward strand.
TTGGAAGATCCATGTTTTAAGATTGTTAGCATCAATGTTTCTCATATCGATCTTCAAAATGAAGTAGTTCCTTGGTACTGAATTAAATCCTTGATGATGTGGATTGAAAAATCATAATTATGGTTCTGTGATTCTATATTTGTGCTCTCTAATTATGATAAAACATTCCTCATATGTGATTGATTTAACTATAATTTTTCTCTTTATTTTCATGATTTCTTGGAATCTTCATATTTTTTTAGGAAGCTTTTCTAGGGAATTCACATATTTTTGTATTTATTCCTTGAAGGATTGTATTCATTCCTTATTTCCCCCATATTTAGATCTAAATATGTAAGTATCCATCCTAAGTCAAATAGTAATTGTATACAAGAATTGTTGAATGTATAAAAGATGTGTGAAATGATTACAATGAGGGCCATCTTATATATCTAGGTAGGTGCCCTTTCATGAATGGTCATGTCTCTAATACATGCCTCTTCATTACTAATTAACTAACTATTTATTATTATTATATCTAAATTTACATTTAGATATGAATTATCGTCATAACAACAGTGATTTTATGCTACCCTTTAAACAATTTCTAGAAGATGTGGTGAATTTGGAATTTGATGAAGAGTTTTATTATGCTAAACAAATTTCACTTTTTGAAGGAATAATAAGTCCAAGTATGAGGACAATTAACACTGATGAAGCACTGAAGGATTGTTAATTTTTGTAGGAAATCCTATCTTTCAAGTGCACGGTGGAAGCTCTCTAATGTGTTTTTAATTTGGTAATGCTTATCCACCGGGATTTTCAAAAGTTGACACTAAAGGAAGATGATGTTGAGCAGTGTAAGAAGAAGGTTCGACTTGATTTCCAAAAGTTGACTCTGAGGGAAGATGATTTTGATCAGTGTAAGAAGAATTTTCAGCTTGATAAGGGGGGCACACCGTGGATTAATGTTTATGATGCTCAGTCACCATAAAGGTATGTGTCTGGGACAAGGTTATTAATATGGTTGATTAGCAATATGTTGTTCTTCACTTTTTTATATTTGATATTTTTACTATGTCATTTGATTATTCAATTTTATTAGATATAAATATTCTTTGATATTTTCTTCCTTTATTGATTGGATTCGATAACTTTTTTCCCTGTATTAAGTTGTGATGATACTTTAAATTAGAGATATTACACTATTTATATACATTTATCTTAATTTTAACTTATAAAATCAAATATATCTATATTATGTGGTGAGATACCACTATAACGTGACTAATGCAAGACTTGTGCAACACGTTGAGAAAAGAAATACAGATGGTCTTTTTATAAGTAGTGTAGCTTCTTGCTCGAATCTGTGGGCTATTATTATTGATGCAAGAACTGGATTCATTGCACAAATTTACTAGTTTTCTCAGTGCCTTCTTCACAAGGTTATATTTTGATGTGCTTCATATAAGATGTGTACACGCATGTGCTCACTTGCTAAGCATCGTTAATGGTCTTCACATTCTGGTGGTACTTATTATTACTTTCTATTTTTTGAAGGAATGGATCATGGAAGAATGGGAGAACAACTATTACATAAGTGCAATTGTGGGGACCAACAATGGGAGCCCCTTTGTAATCATGTCTAAAGGTAAGCTTCTATAATTGTTTTCCCTTGCCAAATTTTGATGGTTCAAGAGCTGAGGTTTCTCATATTTACTATTAAGCTAGCTTGTGTGTATTCTAGGCACTCAGTACACACAAGAACTTTACAAGGTCAATGATTCTTTTCCATTTAAATGGATAAACAAAAATTGGAAAGACAGATTCTATATTACGTCTATGGCTTTGCCATGAAATAGATGGGGTGTTCTTATGTCCCTAAATGCAAGTTTTAAAGATCAAGTATTTAAGTTAATTGTGTCAACAAATTTGTAAGTAATATAATTGTTCCAACAATGCATATAGATGTGTTACCTTTTCTTATTTGAATTGGGTAAGTATGGTAAGTAATGAAATTGTGTTAATAATTTATATATATTTTTAGAGTTAATGTTTATGTGAGTAGAGTATTTTGATTTGATATTTCTAGATCCATCACATTGAAATTGGTATACATTTGTTACCTTTTATATTCATGTAGCTTATTGTAGTAATGAATTTTATTTGTACCTCAGGACATTGAACTCGATTTTCTATATCCTAGAGAGGCTATGCAAAGGTGGAGGGATCATGGGTATCTTATCACTACCTGTACCTATTTCATGTACTCATTTCTGTACTTATTTGCAATGTTCGTGAACCTGTACGTGGTTGGAGACTTTATATGTGATGTCTATAGATTTTTTACTGCAATTTCAACATATAATATGTATCCCTCTGTTGTATGTGATATCATTTTTCGTTTTGGTAAATTTCTATTTCTCCATATTGTTCTGTGAAGTGAGAAAAACATAAATTGTTTTCATTTTTCAAGATGTTCATACTTCATAGAACAATATGGAGAAACAAAAATTTATCAGAACAACAAATGATATCACATACAACAAATGGATACATATTATATGTTGGATTTGCAGTAAAAAATATATAGAAATCACATACAAAGTCTCCAAAATTGAGGCATGGCCAAGATTTTTAACACCCAATCACATACAGGTTAAAGAACAGTGCAAATATGAAACAAGTATATGTAGTGATATGATACCCATGATCCCTTCACCTTTCGATAGCCTCATTAGGATATAGAAAATCAAATTCAACAACCTGAGGTATAAATAAAAGTCATTACTACAATAAGATACATGAATCTAGAAAGTTAACAAATATATACAATTTCAATGTGATGGATTTGACATATCAAATCAAAATACTCTACTTACATAAACCTTAACTCTAAAAGTCTATATACATTATTAACACAATTTCATTACTTACCATACTTACCCAATTCAAATAAGAAAAAGAAACAAATCTATATGCATTGTTGGCACAACTATATTACTTACAAATTTGTTGGCACAATTAACTTACTTTCATGATCTTTAAAACCTGTATTTAGGGACATAACAACACCCCATGTATTTCATGTCGAAGCCATAGAAGTAATATAGAATCCCTCTTTCCACTTTTTGTTTATCCATTTAAATGGAAAAGAATCATTGACCTTGTAAGATTGTTGTGTGTACTGAGTTCCTAGAATACACACAAGCTAACTTAACAGTAAATATGAGAGTCCTCATCTATTGAACCATCAAACTTTTGCAAGGGAAAACAATTATAGAAGCTTACATTTAGACATGACTACCGAGGGCTCCTTTGTTGGCCTCCTTTATTGATTGGATTGGATACTTTTTTTCCCTGTATTAAGTTGTGATGGTACTTTAAATTAGAGATATTACACTATTTATATACATTTATCTTAATGTTAGCTTATGAAATCAAATATATCTATATTATGTGGTGAGGTACCACTATAATGTGACTATTGCAAGACTTGTGCAACATTTTGAGAAAGGAAATAAGGATGGTCTTCTTATAAGTAGTGTAGCTTCTTGCTTGAATCTGTGGGCTATTATTATGGATGCAAGAACTAGGTTCACTGCACAAATTTACTAGTTTTCTTAGTTCTTTCTTCACAAGGTTATATTTTTATGTGCTTCATATAAGATGTGTACATGCATGTGCTAACTTGCTAAGCATCATTAATGGTCTTCACATTATGGTGGTACTTATTATTACTTTCTAGTTTTTTGAACGAATGGATCATGGAAGAATGGGAGAACAACTATTACATAAGTGCAATTGCGGGGGCCAACAATGGGAGCCCCCTGGTAGTCATGTCTAAAGGTAAGATTCTATAATTGTTTTCCATTGCTAGAGTTTGATGGTTCAATAGCTGAGGGCTCTCATCTTTACTATTAAGCTAGCTTGTGTGTATTCTAGGCACTCAGTACACACAACAACCTTACAAGGTCGGCGATTCTTTTCCATTTAAATGGATAAACAAAAATTGGAAAGAGGGATTATATATTACATCTATGGCTTCAACATGAAATATATGGGGTGTTCTTATGTCCCTAAATGCAGGTTTTAAAGATCAGGTATGTAAGTTATTTGTGTCAACAAATTTGTAAGTAATATAATTGTTCCAACAATGCATATAGATTTGTTGCCTTCTCTTATTTGAATTGGGTAAGTATGGTAAGTAATGAAATTGAGTTAATAATTTATATATATTTTTAGTGTTAATGTTTATGTGAGTAGAGTATTTTGATTTGGTATTTATGGATCCATCACATTGAAATTGGTATACATTTGTTACCTTTTTAGATTCATGTAGCTTATTGTAGTAATGACTTTTATTTGTACCTCATGCCATTGAACTTGATTTTCTATATCCTAGTGAGGCTATGCAAAGGTGGAGGGATCATGGGTATCGTATCACTGCCTGTACCTATTTCACATACTCGTTTCTGTACTTATTTGCACTATTCTTGAACCTGTACATGGTTGGGTGTTAAAAGTCCTTGGCCATGCCTCAGTTTTGGAGACTTTATATGTGATGTCTATAGACTTTTTACTGCAATTTCAGCATTTAATATTATCCCTCTGTTGTATGTGATATCATTTGTCATTTTGGTAAATTTCTATTTCTCCACATTGTTCCGTGAAGTGAGAAAAACATAAATTGTTTTCGGTTTTCAAGATGTTAGCACTTCACAGAACAACATGGAGAAATAGAAATTTACCAAAATAACAAATGATATCACATACAACAGAGGGATACATATTATATGTTCGACTTGCAGTAAAAAATATATAAACATTGCATATAAAGTTTCCAAAATTGAGGCATGGCCAAGAATTTTAACACCCAACCACGTACAGGTCCAAGAACAGAGCAAATAAGTATAGAAATAGGTACATGAATAAGATACATGTAGTGATATGATACCCATCATCCCTTCTCCTTTGGATAGCCTCACTATGATATAGAAAATCAAGTTCAACAACTTGACATACAAATAAAAGTCATTACTACAGTAAGCTACATGAATCTAAAAAGGTAACAAATATATACCAATTTCAATGTCGTGGAACCGAAATATCAAATCAAAATACTCTACTTACATAAACCTTAACTTTGAAAGTCATACATTATTAACATAATTTCATTACTTACCATACTTACCCAATTCAAATAAGAAAAGGAAACATATCTATATTTGTTGGCACAATTATGTTACTTACAAATTTGTTGACACAATTAACTTACTTACCTAATCTTTAAAACCTGCATTTAGGGACATAAAAAAAAACCATGTATGTCATGTCGAAGCCATAGAAGTAATACAGAACCCCTCTTTCCACTTTTTTTTATCCATTTAAATGGAAAAGAATCGTTGACCTTGTAAGATTGTTGTGTGTACTGAGTTCCTCGAATACACACAAGCTAGCTTAAAAATAAAGATGAGAGCCCTCATCTATTGAACCATCAAACTTTGGCAAGGGAAAACAATTACAGAAGCTTACCTTTAGACATGACTACCGGAGACTCCTTTGTTGGCCTCCTTTATTGATTGGATTGGATACCTTTTTTTTCCCTGTATTAAGTTGTGATGATACTTTAAATTAGAGATATTACACTATTTATATACATTTATCTTAATGTTTACTTATAAAATCAAATATATCTATATTATTTGGCGTGATACTACTATAATGTGACTAATGCAAGGCTTCTGAAACATGTCGAGAAATGAAATAAAGATGGTCTTTTTATAATTAGTGTAGCTTCTTGCTCGAATCTGTGGGATATTATTATGGATGCAAGAACTGGATTCGCAACACAAATTTACTAGTTTTCTCGGTTCCTTCTTCACAAGGTTATATTTTTATGTGCTTCATATAAGATGTGTACATGCATGTGCTAACTTGCTAATCATAATTAATGGTCTTCACATTATGGTGGTACTTGTTATTAATTTCAATTTTTTTGAAGGAATGGATCATGGAAGAATGGGAGAACAACTATTACATAAGTGCAATTGCAGGAGCCAACAACGGGAGCCCCCTGGTAGTCATGTCTAGAGGTAAGTTTCCATAATTGTTTTCCCTTGCCAAAGTTTGATAGTTCAATAGTTGAGGGCTCTCATCTTTACTATTAAGCTAGCTTGTGTGTATTCTAGGCACTCAGTACACACAACAACCTTACAAGGTCAGCGATTCTTTTCCATTTAAATGGATAAACAAAAATTGGAAAGAGGGATTCTATATTACATCTATGGCTTTGACATGAAATAGATGGGGTGTTGTTATGCCCCTAAATGCAGGTTTTAAATATAAGGTATATAAGTTAATTGTGTCAACAAATTTGTAAGTAATATAATTGTTCCAACAATGCATATAGTTTTGTTGCCTTTTCTTATTTGAATTAGGTAAGTATGGTAAGTAAGGAAATTGTGTTAATAATTTATATATATTTTCAGTGCTAATGTTTATGTGAGTAGAGTATTTTGATTTCATATTTCTGGATCCATCACATTGAAATTGGTATACATTTGTTGCCATTTTAGATTCATGTAGCTTATTGTAGTAATGACTTTTATTTGTACCTCAGGCCATTGAACTTGATTTTCTATATCCTAGTGAGGCTATGCAAAGGTGGAGGGATCATGGGTATCGTATCACTGCCTATACCTATTTAATGTACTCGTTTTTGTACTTATTTTCACTATTCTTGAACTTGTACGTGGTTGGGTGTTAAAAGTCCTTAGCCATGCCTCAATTTTGGAGACTCTATATGCGATTTCTATAGATTTTTTACTGCAATTTCAACATATAATATGTATCCCTCTGTTGTATGTGATATCATTTGTCGTTTTGGTAAATTCTATTTCTCCATATTGTTCTGTGAAGTGAGAAAAACATAAATTGTTGTCGGTTTTCAAGATGTTCGCACTTCATAGAACAATATGGAGAAATAGAAATTTACCAGAACAACAAATGATATCACATACAATAGAGAGATACATATTATATGTTGGACTTGCAGTAAAAAATATATAGACATCATATATAAAGTCTCCAAAATTGAGGCATGGCCAAGACTTTTAACACCCAACCAACTACAAGTTCAAGAATTGTACAAATAAGTACAGAAACAGGTACATTAAACAGATACATGTAGTGATATGATACCCATGATCCCTTCGCCTTTGGATAGCCTCACTAGGATATAGAAAATCAAGTTCAACAACTTGACGTACAAATAAAATTCATTACTACAATAAGGTACATGAATCTAAAATTGTAACAAATATATACCAATTTGAATGTCATGGATCCGAAATATCAAATCGAAATACTCTACTTACATAAACATTAGCTCTAAAAGCCTATATACAATATTAACACAATTTAATTACATACCATACTTACCCAATTCAAATAAGAAAAGGAAACATATCTATATTTGTTGGCACAATTATGTTACTTACAAATTTGTTGACACAATTAACTTACTTACCTAATCTTTAAAACCTACATTTAGGGACATAACAACATCCCATGTATTTCATGTCGAAGTCATAGAAGTAATATAGAATCCCTCCTTCCACATTTTGTTTATCCATTTAAATGGAAAAGAAACTTTGACCTTGTAATATTTTTGTGTGTACTGAGTTCATAGAATACGCACAAGCTAGCTTAACAGTAAAGATGAGAGCCCTCATCTACTGAACCATCAAACTTTGTCAAGGGAAAATAATTACAAAAGCTTACCTTTAGACATAACTACCAGGGGCTCATTTGTTGGCCTCCTTTATTGATTGGATTGGATACTTTTTTTTTCCCTATATTAAGTTGTGATGATACTTTAAATTAGAGATATTACACTATTTATATACATTTATCTTAATGTTTACTTATAAAATCAAATATATCTATATTATGTGGCGAGATACCACTATAACGTGACTAATGCAAGACTTGTGCAACAAGTTGAGAAAGGAAATAAAGATGGTCTTTTTATAAGTATTGTAGCTTCTTTCTCAAATCCATGGGCTAATATTATGGATGCAAGAACTAGATTCACTGCATAAATTTACTAGTTTTCTTAGTGCTTTCTTCACAATATTATATTTTAATGTGCTTCATATAAGATGTGTACATGCATGTGCTAACTTTCTAAGCATCATTAATGGTATTCACATTATGGTAGTACTTATTATTACTTTCTATTTTTCTGAAGGAATGGATCATGGGCGTATGTGCAATTACGGGGGCCAACAATGGGAGTCCTCTGGTAGTCATGTCTAAAGGTAAGCTTCTGTAATTGTTTTCCCTTGCCAAAGTTTGATGATTCAATAGCTGAGGGCTCTCACCTTTGCTATTAAGCTATCTTGTGTGTATTCTAGGCACTCAGTACACACAACAACCTTACAAGGTCGACGATTGTTTTCCATTTAAATAAATAAACAAAAAATGGAAAGATGAATTCTATATTACATCTATGGCTTCGACATGAAATAGATGGGGTGTTTTTGTGTCCCTAAATGTAGGTTTTAAAGATCAGGTATGTAAGTTAATTGTGTCAACAAATTTGTAAGTAATATAATTGTTCCAACAATGCATATAGATTTGTTGCCTTTTCCTATTTGAATTGGGTAAGTATGGTAAGTAATGAAATTGTGTTAATAATTTATATATATTTTCAGTGTTAATGTTTATGTGAGTAGAGTATTTTGATTTGATATTTCTGGATCCATCACATTGAAATTGGTATACATTTGTTACCTTTTTAGATTCATGTAGCTTATTGTTGTAATGACTTTTATTTGTGCCTCAAGCCATTGAACTTGATTTTCTATATCCTAGTGAGGCTACGCAAAGGTGGGGGGATCATGGGTATCGTATCACTGCTTGTGCCTATTTTATGTACTCATTTTTGTACTTATTTGTACTATTCTTGAACCTGTACGTGGTTGGGTGTTAAAAGTCCTTGGCCATGCCTCAATTTTGGAGACTTTATATGTGATGTCTATAGATATTTTACTGCAATTTCAACTATAATATTTATCCCACTTTTTATGTGATATCATTTGTCATTTTGGTAAATTTCTATTTCTCCATATTGTTCCGTGAAGTGAAAAAAACATAAATTGTTTTCGGTTTTCAAGATGTTCACACTTCACAGAACAATATGGAGAAATAGAAATTTACCAAAACAACAAATGATATCACATACAACGGAGGGATACATATTATATGTTGGACTTGTAGTAAAAAAAATATAGGCATCATATATAAAGTCTCCAAAATTGTGGCATGGTCAAGAATTTTAACACCGAACCACGTATAGGTTCAAGAACAGTGCAAATAAGTATAGAAACAGGTACATGAATAAGATACATTTAGTGATATGATACCCATGATCCCTTCACCTTTGGATAGCCTCAATAGGATATATAAAATCAATTTCAACAACCTGAGGTACAAATAAAAGGCATTACTACAATAAGCTACATGAATCTAAAAAGGTAACAAATATATACCAATTTCAATGTGATGGATTTGAAATATCAAATCAAAATACTCTACTTACATAAACCTTAACTCTGAAAGTCTATATACATTTTTAACACAATTTCATTACTTACCATACTTACCCAATTCAAATAAGAAAAGGAAACAAATATGTATGCATTGTTGGCACAATTATATTACTTACAAATTTGTTGACACAATTAACTTACTTACTTGATCTTTAAAACTTGCATTTAGGGACATAACAGCACCCCATGTATTTCATGTTGAAGCCATAGAAGTAATATAGAATCCCTCTTTGCACTTTTTGTTTATCCATTTAAATGGAAAAGAATCGTTGAGCTTGTAAAATTGTTGTGTGTACTGAGTTCCTAGAATACACACAAGCTAGCTTAATAGTAAAGATGAGAACCCTCATCTATTGAACCATCAAACTTTGGCAAGGGAAAACAATTACAGAAACTTACCTTTAGACATGACTACCAAGGGCTCCTTTATTGGCCCCCGTAATTACACTTATGTAATAGTTGTTCTCCCATTCTTCCATGATCCATTCCTTCAAAAAAATAGCATGTAATAATAAGTACCACCATAATGTGAAGACCATTAAGGATTCTTAGCAAGTTATCACATGCATGTACACATCTTATATGAAGCACAAAAAAAGATAACCTTGTGAAGAAATCACTGAGAAATCTAGTAATTTGTGCAATGAATCCAATTCTTGCATCCATAATAATAGTCCACAGATTCGAGCAAGAAGCTACACTACTTATAAAAATACCATCTTTATTTCCTTTCTCAATGTGTTGTGCAAGTCTTGCATTAGTCACGTTATAGTGGTATCTCGCCACAAAATATAAATAAATTTGATTTTAGAAGTTAACATTAAGATAAATGTATATAAATAGTGTAATATCTCTAATTTAATGTATCATCACAATTGAATAACCAAATGACATAGTAAAAACATCAATTATCAAAATGTGTAGAAATCTTTGTATACACTCAACACATGCCTCGTGAGAGAAGAAAATTGGATGATAAAAGTGTGAAGTATATTTGTATTAGATATAGTGTTAAAACAATAAGCTACATGGTATTTGATTCCTTTAAGCTACTATTATGGTAATACAAGTTGTGTGAACATGTGTAATTATATAATGTTGTTCTTTTTTGAGTAAATTTTCCATGCTATTAGAGTTTAAGAGCTCAATTTTCTCACCTTCGAAATTATCTTTTGAAAATGTTCTTACACTAAGAGTCAAGTTTTGGAATTGTTGAATGTGATTTGTAATTGGATTTATTTTGCAAATATTATCAATTGAATAAATAATGTATTTTCTCTTAATATGCCCATAATGTGATATCAATTATCAAAATGTGTAGAACAACATATTGTTAATCAACAATATTAATAACCTTGTCCAAACACATACCTTTGCTTCATTGGTGTCCGAGAATCATAAACATGAATCCATGGTGTGGCCCCCTTAGTAAATATGGCATCCACATATTTAGAACAAAATCAATTTGCATAGTATCAATGAATTTGTGAAAGGAAAAAGGATTCTCTTGTATCCTGGTCCATTTTTATGGAGGAATTGATATCACATTATGGGCATATTAAGAGAAAATACATTATTTATTCAATTGATAATATTTGCAAAATAAATCCAATTACAAATCACATTCAACAATTCCAAAACTTGACTCTTAGGGTAAGAACATTTTCAAAAGATAATTTCGAAGGTGAGAAAATTGAGCTCTTAAACTCTAATAGCATGGAAAATTTACTCAAAAAAGAACAACATTATATAATTACACATGTTCACACAACTTGTATTACCATAATAGTAGCTTATTGTTTATAGTAGCTTAAAGGAATCAAATACCATGTAGCTTATTGTTTTAACACTATATCTAATACAAATATACTTCACACTTTTATCATCCAATTTTCTTCTCTCACGAGGCATGTGTTGAGTGTATACAAAGATTTCTTCTCTCACGAGGCATCTATTGAGTGCATACCTCTTTGTGCATTGCTTCAACCCAAAACTCATTTCCATTGGTTTTCAACATGTTCCAAGTTGTTTTAATTATGGTAATTCTTGGTAAACTATTGCTTTTTTCCATTATTCTTTTAATAATTTAAAAATTCATTTAATTTGTATTCTTCCCCATTATTCGTTCTCAGGGTGAAAATGATCAAACCGCTTTGTTTTTCAACCATTTTCTCCAACTCCACAAAATGGGAAAACACCTCAGATTTCTCTGGCAAAATATACACCCAAGTCTTCATGGAATAATCATTAGTGAAGGTAAAAAATAATGTACCTTTCTAAACGAAATAGTTTCCATTGAACCCACAAACCTGGTTCAAACCTAAATGTATCAAGGTTAAGCATTGTCTAGCCTGCGATGTTCTATTTGAAAATATTTTCTGGCCTTTCTTCCCAAATGGACACTTCATGATTCATTTTGATATAAAGAAGGTCATTAACCCCGAAGTTTAAAAATGGAACTATCCCATTCTCAGGTTCCAAAGCCTGATATTCACTTTCTCTATATCATTCAAGTTGTGTGAGTTGCTTCATTCAAAGGAAAGCTTGAAAATTATGCCTTCAGTCATTTTTCTATTTGCTACACCAATATTTTTATTTAATTTATCTAGAAGTAATAAATGTGAAGCATATTATGTCAGCAATAAATCCAAATCAAATAGGGACATTGCAAGGAATTGTACAATTGTAATTCTAACATTGCACGAAAGAAAGAAGTTTATTGATGACAAATTGTGTACACCAATATTGAGGAAGAACCTATTATTTGTGGCACAGATAGTAAAGAATGATTACTTCTTATGTAAAAACTTAAACATAAACACGTAAATATTTAACATGTAATGTTTAACATTCAACATTTAATCTATAGCCCAGTATGGGGGTACATTTCATGTAAAAACTTAAATGTAAACATTTAACATGTAATGTTTGACATTCAACATTTAATCTAAAGCCTAGTATGGGGGTAGATTTCACGTAAAAACTTAACTGTAACCATTTAATGTGTAATGTTTAACATCCAACATTTAATCTACAACCGCGGATTTAATCTACAACCATGTATGGGGTAGATTTCACGTAAAAACTTAAACGTAAACATTTACCATGCAATGTTTAACATTCAACATTTAATCTACAACCCAATATAGGGGTAGATCTCAAGTAAAAACTTAAACGTAAACATTTAACATGCAATGTTTAACATTCAACATTTAATACCCGGATGCGGGTGACATTGATTGACATGCAGCGTATTAATTCCCCTCGCCCAAGCCACATGGCTTCACGCTTCCGCCAGGTGGTAGCCATGAGCTCTGTTTGCGTCTTGGGTGATAGTACAGGCAGAAGCATTAAAAGGCCTTTAAGGCAGGCAGGTTACCGAGGCTTTGCGACCAGAACTTTCATCATGGCGCCTCCTTATCTCTGTTCAGGCAAGCGTTCTGGTTCTATTTCTAACCCTGCAACTGCCCAAGGAATTGCTCAGAGCTTGCCGGCAGATGGAATCCCCTTCCGCGTCGCCATTTCTTGCCCTGTGGTTAGAATTGTGAGCGTCACTCAGGCGAATGTGAAGGGGATCTGCGGCAGCTGCAGAACTGGGGGCAGGTATATTTCTGTAAATTCTTGTTTGCTCAGTCGTGTCAAGCTCTCTTCGCCTCTCATGGCTCCTCGCGGTGGTTACAAGTCTCCGCGCAAGGGAGGGCACTCTAGCCAATCCAGTGGCACGAAACAGAAATCTCTGCCCAATCCGAGGAGGATTTCTCCATTAGCCTGCGCTTCGCCACCCTCTGGTGCCTCTACGCCTTCCGGGGATTTGGACAATGCTGTCCAAATAGCTTCTCTTAGCTATCGTCGTCGGACCAACAAACCTGTTATTCGCGCCCGCATTACAGTCATCTTCGATGAGGAAGATGAGGTAGATGACAATAGCAACCAGGCTTCAGGGGAGAAAACGCCCACCTCCTCTGATACTTCGTCCAAAGCACAGGACACCTCCTACATCCCTGAGGTTCAGAGTCGCATGGAGGATGATAGCACAGATTTTCCCTCGGCCGAGCAGGCAGAAGCTGCCAAAGAGCTTCGCAGTCTCAAGCGCAAAGCTCTCATGGCCTCGGTTGAAGGCTCAATGAAAACGCAGATGGATTCTACTGGCAGTGGCATGCGTATTGCAGAAGAAGAAGATTCGCTGGACTACAGACTCTACCTCAAACTTCCGCCTGGCTATGACCGAATTAAAGACGTTCCTGCTGGTGTCGAAGTCTCCTGGGAGCCCGACCCAATCCAGGCTGCTGAAGAAAGGAAGCAACGAGCTTTAGCACGCGAGGCTGAAGCGAAAAAGGGCAGCAGCAAATGACCACAAGGCTCTCTGGGGCAAGCTGATACTCAGGCAATTCGCCTCTTTTTGCATTTTTCTGTTCAGTCCTAGTTTTCTTATGCGTCGCAGCGTTGTCAACTCGGTCTCTGTTCTATGGTTGATAGTCTGTTCAAGTCTTGTGTTTTCGGTCCAGGTTGGACAACTCCTGTTCCAAACCTCTCTTTTTGAAATTTTGTTCTTCTGGCTCTTTCACGCAGCAATTTCTGATGTAATGACAATTTCTTGACAGAGAGCTGTTTCACGGCTCTCAGAGGTTTATACCTCTTGTACATAATTTTTCTCTTTTAATACAATAGTTCAGTCTTTACTTAGCAAAAAAAAAAAAAACATTCAACATTTAATCTACAACCCAATATGGGGGTAGATTCCAAGTAAAGTAAAAACTTAAACGTAAACATTTAACATGCAATGTTTAACATTCAACATTTAATCTACAACCCAATATGGGGGTAGATTCCAAGTAAAAACTTAAAGGTAGACATAAAAATTTAACATGTAATGTTTAACATTCAACATTTAACATTTTTAATCTAATGTTGGTCCTATTATTATGTATAAACACAGTATAAATTTAAAATATGAAGAGATTTATGAACACTCAAAAAAGAGGTATATATAAATAAATGAGAGGTATGGTAAATAAATCTAAATACAATATCAATTTAAAATATGAAGAGGTTTACGAACACAAAAAAATAGAGTAAATAAATAAAAATAAAAATAAACTAGAGGTATGGTAAATAAGCTAGCCTAGATCCATCTTAACTCTAGATCTATCAAGAACCGAGAGGGATCAAAACTCTCTAGGTGCAAACCTCTTTTTTGAGTGCAAAAATTGAGGAAAGAATACAGATTTTATCCCTCGAGAGATTTGATCCCTCTAATATGGAGTTGTCTATAATGCGACATTTTGGAGATTCCGGTGACGGAATCCGGTGGAAGAAATGAGGTTAAATCTTGATTTTTAGCAGTTAAAATGGTTTTTTAACTGCATATTTGGATTCAGCGTCCTGGAAAACCCCTGGGAGCCATTGATTGTGCAGAAACTAGCTATCAAACTTGGGATTCCAATGAATTGCTGCCGGATTTTGACCGGAAAAATCTGCCTGAAAAGCTTTCAAAAAGTAGCGTTATAGACTACTGCTTATAATATTACATTTTATCCAATATAACCTAGTAAAAAGTGGTTCGAGGTAGGAAAAAATATTAGACAAAATGTAATAATTACATTTTTCCTAATATTTTCTGCACTTGTGAACATATTCAGACAAATGACGACGAGGGCGAGGCTACATGGTTTTAACGTCATCATTTTCTACATACAACCATAATAGATCCATCTTTACTCTAGATCTACCAAGCCCCAAGAGGGATTAAATATCTTTATATGCAGATCATATTTGATCCCTCTGGGCGCTTGGTAGATCCAGAGTAAAGATGGGTCTATGTTGGTTTAATCCCCCCTTTAAATATGCTACATTCCACATGAATACCATGGGTCAATACCATTGATTCTCAATATCATGGGCCAATACCATTGATTATCAATACCATGGGTCAATACCATGTGCCAACTTTATTTTAATATTAATATTAGGCTTAATAATGTTTTTTTGCATGGTACTAATAATAATTTGTCCCCCTGTATTTGGCCCATAGGCTTCACCTAAATAAAAACTATTTTTCTGAGTGTTCGTAAATATAAAGTGAATTATGGAGTAAATATAAAAAAATGGTTTATTTATATTTTTATTAATTTACATATCTCTTTTATAAATATGGTATTTGGTATTTGGTCCATGGTATTAAAAAGTATTTGGACCATGTGTTTCACCTAAATAAAACCTCTTTTTTTAGTCTTCCGTAAATAGAAAGACGTTTATGGACTAATTATAAAAAAAGGTTTTTTTTTTTTATTTACATACCTCTAGTTTTATATATATTTATTTATGTACCATACCTTTGAAGTATAAAAATATGTTTTATTTATTTACCATACCTCCACTTTATTTATATTTTTATTTATTTACCATAACTATTTTTTGAGTGTTTTTTAATTTATATTGTGTTTATATTTAATAATAATAATTAGATTGATTTCTAAATGGGACCGACATTAGATTAAAAATGTTAAATGTTAAACATTACATGTTAAATGTTTACATTTACATTTATATTTACATTTATGTTTACATGTTTATGTGAGATCTACCCCATACTGGGTTGTAGAGGGCCTCTAGCACAATTATGCATCTAAATATAACATCAAACTAAGATGGATCTATGCTAGTTTAATTTCCCCCTAAAATAGGTAATATTGCACATGAATACCATGGATTCTCAAAACTATGTGCCAATATCATGGCTTTTTTTTTGTTAATTTAATTTTTATATTGTTATTTTTATTTTATTTTCAAAAATGTTTAAATTACATTACGTTATGTTACACATTTTTAGCATACTAAAGGAATTAGCTTTCAGCTCAATGAAGGAATTACATATATGCCTCATACTATATATATATATATATATGTATTTCAATTACTTTATCTCACTATATAAATTTTGATGTAAAATAAAGGTGAAATTTGAAGTATTGTATTTAGGCTCGACATTGATTTTTGTAAAGTTATACACAACATCTATAATGGACACACATACATATACACACACATATATATAATGTAACATTAAGTGACAACAGTTATAAAGCCCCTCTCGACGCAATATGTGTGTGTGTGTGAGACAACATCTCCCTCATGTAAATGGTTATAGAGAATCTCTCAACACAATCACATAATATAACATAACCTTACAACATCGCTTCCATACAAGGAGAGTGCCTCTTGGTGCAAAAACTATCAATGATTTGGTCTACACTATGATCACATTATATAATTTTATAATTTGAAATGATATTGTTTATGTATTTTTTCCATTGCTATTATATTTTTTATAAATCACTGAAAGAAATTTTTTGAAAATTAGTTTAGAAATCATCCAAAGAAATGTCCTAATAATATTATGTCCTACAATAAGGTCTAATATCAAATAGATATTATGATGGAGAGTTAAATTAATCAACATTAAATATTAAGAAAACAATATTACTACATTATGGGGAGATGTTATACCAAAGTATCATTTTTTTTAAACAAAGCATTTATTTTCTTTTATATTAAAAGGCTGGAATACATTTCCAGCTCCATTTACAGTCAGTAGTTACATCAAAAAAATTTAAATTCTGTTAGAGCCATAGCTTGGTTTTGCTATTGTCACGGGTATTCTCTTTTACACTATTACATTGAAAAATTCCATATATTCTACAGAAGTTTCCCAAAAAAAAGTCAAGATCCAGGTCTGGTTTGCTCTCAAGAGGCACCTTCTTGCCTCGAGCTACTTCAGCTTCTCCTTATGCTCCTGCACGCACTGTTTCCTACAAAACAAATCTTGGTTCCAGGGGGGCTTGCTCTTCCTTAGTTTGAAATCCAATATGCCTCTTGCTTACTTGTATTTAAAAACATAATTTCTGACTCCATGTGAATTAGTCAATGCTCCATATGAGTGCTTATCCATTCCAATTTATGCTCCATAGCCTTTTCCTTTCCATCTCAGTCTTTTTCTAGTAAGTCTAGCCTCATGTCCATCATTTCATACATACCCATTAAGTTTTTTAATATCATCCATGTTGCTTTCATCCAATGATTAAGTCTCTAGTAGCATCCCTATTGTCCATCTCCATTAGTGACCACTTCCTCAGCAATGAGTTCCAACCTAAGAATACCCAGATGGACTCTAAATCGATTTGGAATCCCTTATTTATTGGCTCCCCTTCCTCTTAGGAGAGATTTTCCCAATCTTTCGACACTAACTCCTCCTATAAGTGAACCATCATTGCACAATCCCGAGACAATGAGCCATACCTCCCATGATCCAGGTGGATGTTGGTGGCCACCCACCTATCCCATTTGGACCCCCACAACTGTCTCTTTCAGTTTTTCAGTTTCCTTAATTATAGCACAATTTACTATTTTTAGTAGTTTTTCAAGTCCTAAACTTTCGAAGCCATTTTGAGGCCCCAAAACGATGTTTTTTGGGAAATCTACCACCAGCGATTTGTCAACCAAAAAATCGTCCTTTTTGTCATAGTCCTAGGAGAGATATTTCCAATGGGCTATCATGCACATCAAATGGGGATAATATGATCAATTCGCAACCCCGGGAAGTTGGCTGCCCAACTCACCCCAAACGGGGCCCACAATTTGGCATTTCATCTTCTAGGGTTAGGTTTCAGGATGTGAAGGGTTTTCCATTGTTTCTCAACAATAAATAGGCCTTCGAGCCTCATTGTAACACTGTTCACAGGCATGTAGCCACCACATCTCTTCTTAGAGATAAGCTACCATCGCCATAGCTGGTTTATTCCATTTCTGGTTGTAAGCATATTTCAGTATTTTCCATTAATGAAATGAAGTATTATTTCCACTGCATCCTGTGTATGTGTATCTCTATATTTTTTTGCGTTCTTGTTTAAGTTCGGATCAGTGGTATCAGAGCGGTCTGCTTTTCTTTGTTTTTCTTTGCATGTCCCCAACGAGGTCGGGATATAAGGAGTTAAGGCTTGAACTAGTCAAACCTTTGCAAGACCAGCCTCGCAAATCCTGACGGCCTCCCATGGCAGATGAGAAGAAAGACGAGGGGCAGGAGATCCTATCAAAATCTTGCTCGAAGAAGCGCTCGAGCGGCAAAGGAACACGATGATGGATAACTTTGCACAGATCCTTCAGCGGCTACCCAGAGGCGACGCATCGGCTTCCAACATCTACTCTGGAAACGCCACATCGTTTAAGGTACAAGTTAATTTTGAAATCCCCATCTTCGAGGGTCAAATAGACACAGAGGCCATAGATAAATAGTTAAATCTTCTAGATGGGTATTTTTTGGTTCATGAATTTTCAAGTCGGAAAAAGATTGTTTTCGCTCTTCTCAAAGTAGCCCCCCACATCAAGGACTGGTGGGAAACTTACTGTGAGCAGAAGGATGAAAGTACAGGCTCACTATTTTCAGTCGCACCCACTTGGAATGACTTTCGGGATGCCGTCAAGGAGCAGTATTACCCTGTCAAAAGCTATGAGGACAAATACATCAAATGGACCACATTGCAACAGGGACAAGACCAAGATGTGTTAGAGTTCACAAACATTTTTCATACCCTTTGCACACAGTTGGGTATCAAGGAATATGAGCTGCATCTAGTACTCAAATACCGTGGCTGCCTACATAGATACATCCAGGAAGAGATGGAGTTCTTGAACATCTCCTCACTCGACACAGCATACTGATACGTTGTCAAAATCAAGCAAAGGTTCAAACAAAAGAAGCACGACTTTAGATTTACAAACCCGAAGCCCAAAGGACAAAGCCAAGGCGGTGTGACCCAAGACAACCCGTCGAAGCCGCAAGAAAAGAACAACACCACGAAGCCGAAGAAGGACATGGGAAAGTGGTGTGAGTTCCACAAGAGTCCCACTCATAACACAAGTGAGTGTCGAACCAAGCAGTCGTTGGTGGCCGAGTTGAAGGCTTACAAATTAGATGCATGTTCCGACCCTGAGCCAGAACCCGACAAGGCGAATGGCAAAGGGAAGAAGATTATTGATGCAGAGCCTATCGCCACTGTTTCCACCACCAAGATCCAGAAGAATGAGCTTGAAGACCCGGAGGAGGGGGAGCGCCTTTTCCACTCACAAATGTGGCTGAAGGGTTCATCGCTGCAATTCATTGTTGATAGTGGGAGTTAGAGGAACCTCGTTTCAGCAGAGGTCATGAAGCGGTTGGACCTACCAAATTCACCACTCACGCAGGCATATAGTATTGGGTGGCTTCATGAAGGATGAGATCTCAAAGTTAGCCAGCAGTTCCACCTTCCCTATAGCATTAAGCCCTTCACACATGAGGTATTGTGTGATGTTACACCTCTGGATGTTTGTGATGTACTATTAGGCCAACCATACTTGTGGAAGAGACATGTTATGTATGAGTCAAGACCTCACGCTGTCATTATTTCTTTGGATAATTCATTATACAAGATACAGTAGGTAGCCCCACCTACCACCACCTCCTTGATATCTACTAAGAAAGGCAGCAAGCTCATCTCCCAGACTAGGAAATTTATTTCCTATTTTGTTCACTCCCAAAGTAAAGGGAATATCATTGCTACCTCCATGACCCCTGCAAAGGGTTCCTCCATGCAGCAGCAGCAGCAAAGGGACATGGTCATGACAAAACACAGGAACAAATTCTCCTCACCCAAAGGGGTACCACACAAATTTCAAGTTGGCGACAATGTTTGGTTACATCTACAGAGAGAACGCCTTACTAGAACCCATCAGAAACTCAGACCACTCTGACATGGTCCTTACACTAGTACCAAGGCTACGGGAAACAATGCTTTGAAGCATAGCATTCCTCCATTCTTTTACTTGCACCGAATGTTCAAGGTGGACCATCGTCAACCATGCTTTCCACCATTTGTGGACACATCAGAGATTGCAGAACAACTCACCAGAGACCCAGATCAGCAAAATCTTCCTCATCTCAGGGAGGAACTCAATGCAATGGGGACCATTGCTTCCTAAGGGGGAGCAATGATCCAGGTGGAGGTTGGTGGCCAGTCACCTATCCCATTTGGACCCCCACAATTGTTTCTTTCAGCTTTTCAGTTTCCTTAATTATAGCACAGTTTACTATTTTTAGCAGTTTTTCGAGTCCTAAACTCTCGGATCCATTTTGAGGCCTGAAATGACGTTTTTTTGGAAATTTGGGGGAAACATTGGTCCATGGATGAATTTTTCCCTTCCCAAAGTGGTAGTGCTCGGATAGATCTTTCTAACGAGCTATTTTATGCATCAAAAGGAGATAGTATGCCAAAGTTACAACCCTGGGAAATTGATGTACCAATTTACCCAAACGGGGCCCAAAATTTGGCGTTTCATCTTCTAGGGTTAGGTTTCGGGATTTGAAGGGTTTTCCATTATTTCTCAACAATAAATAGGCCTTCGAGCCTCATTGTAACACAATTCAGAGGCATGTAGCCACCACATCTCTTCTTAGAGATAAGCTACCATCGCCCTAGCTGGTTTATTTCCATTTCTGGCTGTAAGCATATTTCAATATTTTCCATTAATGAAATGAAGTATTATTTCCACTACATCATTGTGTATATGGTTATCTCTATATATTTTTGCGTTCTTGTTTAAGTTTGTATCAGTGGTATCAGAGCGGTCAGGTTTTTCTTTACATGTCGCCAACGAGGTTGGGATATAAAATAGGCCTTCGAGCCTCATTGTAACACAGTTCACAGGCATGTAGCCACCACATCTCTTCTCAGAGATAAGCTACCATCGCCCTAGCTGGTTTATTTCCATTTCTTGTTGTAAGCATATTTCGATATTTTCCATTAATGAAATGAAGTATTATTTCCACTGCATCTTTGTGTATATGGTTATCTCAAAATTTTGTTGCGTTCCTATTTAAGTTCGGATCAGTGGTATCAGAGCGGTCTGGTTTTTCTTTGTTTTTCTTTGCATGTCCCCAACGAGGTTGGGATATAAGGAGTTAGGGCTTGAACTGGTTGAACCTTTGCAAGACTAGCCTCGCAAATCCCAATGGCCTCCCATGGCGGATGAGAAGAAAGACAAGGGGGTAGGAGATCCTATCAAAATCTTGCTCAAAGAAGCGCTCGAGCGGCAAAGGAACGCGATGATGGATAACTTTGCGCAGATCCTTTAGCGGCTAACTAGAGGTGACGCATTGGTTTCCAAGAGCTACTCTGGAAACGCCACACCATTTAAGGTACAAGTTAATTTTGAAATCCCCATCTTCGAGGGTCAAATATATGCAGATGCCATAGATAAATGCTTAAATCTTCTAGATGGGTATTTTTTGGTTCATGAATTTTCAAGTCGGGAAAATATTGTTTTCGCTCTTCTCAAAGCAGCCCCCCACGTCAAGGACTGGTGGGAAACTTACTGCGAGCAGAAGGATGAAAGTACAGGCTCACTATTTTCAGTCGCACCCACTTGGAATGACTTTTGGGATGCCATCAAGGAGCAGTACTACCCTGTCAAAAGCTATGAGGACAAATACATCAAATGGACCACACTGCGGCAGGGATGAGACCAAGATGTGCCAGAGTTCACAAACATTTTTCATACCCTTTGCACACAGTTGGGTATCAAGGAATCTGAGCTGCATCTAGTACTCAAATACCGCGGCTGCCTACACAGATACATCCAGGAAGAGATGGAGTTCTTGAAAATCTCCTCACTCGGCACAGCATACCGATACACTGTCAAAATCGAGCAAAAGTTCAAACAGAAGAACCGAGACCTTGGATTTACAAATCTGAAGCCCAAAGGACAAAGCCAAGGCAGGGTGACCCAATACAACCCATTGAAGCTGCAAGAAAAAACAACACCACGAAGCCAAAGAAGGACACGGGAAAGTGGTGTGAGTTCCACAAGAGTCCCACTCATAACACAAGTGAGTGTCAAACCAAGCAGTCGCTGCTAGCCGAGTTGAAGGCTTCCGAATAAGATGCATGTTCTAACCCTGAGCCAGAACCTGACAAAGGGAATGGCAAAGGGAATCAGATCATCGATGCGAAGCCCAATGCCACTATTACCACCGCCAAGATCTAGAAGAATGAGCTTGAAGACCCAGACGAGGGGGAGCGCCTTTTCCACTCACAAATGTGAGTGAAGGGTTCATCTCTACAATTCATTGTTGATAGTGGGAGCCAGAAGAACCTCGTTTCAGCAGAGGTCGTGAAGCGGTTGGGCCTACCGACTACACCACACCTGCAGCCATACAGTATCGAGTGGCTTCATGAAGGATGAGATCTCAAAGTTCACCAGCAATGCCGCTTTCCCTATAGCATCAAGCCCTTCACAGATGAAGTATTGTGTGATGTTACACCTCTGGATGTTTGTGATGTACTATTAGGCCAACCATACTTGTGGAAGCGACATGTTGTGTATGATTCAAGGCCTCGCGCTGTCATTATTTCTTTGGATAATTCATTATACAGGATACCGGAGGTAGCCCCACCTACTACCACCTCTTTGATCTCTGCTAAGAAAGGCAACAAGCTCATCTCCCAGACTACGAAATTTATTTCCTGTTTGGTTCGCTCCCAAAGTAAAGGGAAGATCGTCGCTACCTCCATGACCCCTGCAAAGGCTTCCTCCTTTGCAGCAGCAGCAGCAAAGGGATACGGTCATGAAAAAACACAGGAAAAAATTCTCCTCACCCACAGGGGTACCACACAAGTTTCAGGTGGGCGACAAAGTTTGGTTACATCTGCAGAGAGAACGCCTTACTAGATCTCATTAGAAACTCAGACCACTCTGGCATGGTCCTTACACTAGTACCAAGGCTACGGGAAACAATGCTTTGAAGCATTGCATTCCTCCATTCCTTCGCTTGCACCGAGTATTCAAGGTGGACCATTTTCAACCATACTTTCCACCATTTGTGGACACATCAGAGATTGCAGAACAACTCACCATAGACCCAGATCAGCAAAAGCTTCCTCATCTCAGGGAGGAACTCAATGCAATGGGGACCATTGCTTCCTAAGGGGGGAGGAATGATCCAGGTGGAGTTTGGTGGCCACCCACCTATCCCATTTGGACCCCCACAACTATCTCTTTCATTTTTTCAGTTTCCTTATTTATAGCAAAGTTTACTATTTTTAGCAGTTTTTCAGGTCTTATACTTCCGAAGCCATTTTGAGGTCCTAAACGACGTTTTTTGGGAAATCTACCGCCAACGATCTATTTAATAAAAAAGAATATTTTCCATCGTATTCCTCAGAGAGATCTTTCCAATGGGCTATCATGTGCATCAAACGGAGATAATATGACCAATTTGCGACCCCGAGAAGTTGGATGTCCAACTCACCTTAAACGGGGCCCACAATTTGGTGTTTCATCTTCTAGGGTTAGGGTTCGGGATGTGAAGGGTTTTCCATTATTTCTCAACAATAAATAGGCCTTCGATCCTTATTGTAAGACAGTTCAAAGGCATGTAGCGACCACATCTCTTCTCACAGATAAGCTACCATCGCCCTAGCTGGTTTATTTCCATTTTTTGTTGTAAGCATATTTCAGTATTTTCCATTAATGAAATGAAGTATTATTTCCACTGCATCTTTGTGTATATGGTTATCTCTGTATTTTGTTGCGTTCCTGTTTAAGTTCGGATCATACCATAGTGAGAATTCTTGGTGACATTGAAAAAACTCTCGCTAACTAACTTCATTTCCCACATCGTCTGAGCTTGAGAAGACCATTAAGTTTGTATTTATAGTTTCCATTCATTATTATTGATCTAGGTGTGGAAGATATTGTGCATGTAATGAAATGTGTGTTGGATGGGCTGAGATCCAAACTTTCCTCTCCTATCTTCATCCTTGTATTGGTGTGATTCAATCTAGAGATTTGCATTAATTCCCATTAATTCAACTAATAGAAGGAAAAATTTAATCAAACTCCAAAAAAATCATTAATTAATTATATTTATGAGATCAATGTGGTTATCCTTTCACCACCCTAGATAACAATAACTTCTTGCTCAAGTTGGAAACCTGTTGCCACTGCAACAAACACCCTCTAAAATTTTTCCAATACTTGAATTTTGGAGCCTATTGTGGATCTTTCTATCAGTCGTTCCATAGTCACTTCTTGTTCGGTCAATTCTTTGTTAAGTCTTCGATCTCTTTTTTGGATGATAACCATCGAAGTTACCTTCTCGCACATGCTTAGTCTGTAAATAATTCACAAAATCATTACTTCAAGCAAGCTTGAATAGTCGTGGCTCAATCCACTAAGACAGTGCATGTGCAAGGTTCAGCCCATGTCAATAAGCAGTGCACATGTCATTGAAAGTTCCTCACTTAGTTTGCGATTGTACTTCTTTTTCGATGAGTTTCTTCAAGTGTCACCTTTTGTGCACTTTCATCTTCGCAAGTATCATTTTAATACTTTAAATGGTCGCTTTCTCTCGCTTTCACTTTGATTAGTGTCATTTTAATTGTATCTTCACTATAGCATGTTTCGCTTTCACTGTCATTCGTATATCACATGTGTTGTTTGTACTTTTCTCTTCATATAGTAAATTTCGTCCTTTGACTTGTGGAGTGTCACACAACACACGAAATGTATTTTTGGTGTGTTTCAAGGGCTAATATTTGCATTAATGAGTTTTACTTACCATGTAAACATGTATAACACTTATTTCCAAAGTTTTAAGCACTGTCACACAAGTGTCATCACAGTCATCGCAAAGTGTATCTTTAGTGTCGGACTTGTCATCGCAAAGTTTTCACACTGAGGGAAGTTTGTTGTTCATGTGTTCTATATTATTTATGTTGTTTCTTCAAGTATTCTAAGTTTGTGATCATAGTCAAGTCCTATCGTTGGTCACATTAGCCTCATCGATCCAACACTTAGCCAAATTCGGAAGAAAAAAAAAATATGACCAAGCAACATAGCCTCATCCAACCCTCCTAAATTGCACATTACACAGTCTCAGCCCTCAAGCTACAACCTTGCCTCTTGACATTGTACAATGCACAACTCCTACCTCCCAATATTGTGCACTACGTAGTCTTAGGAATCATGCCTAGATCTTGACCTCTAAAATTGCACAATAATGCCCTCTAACTAGGTATGAATAGTGGATTGCACATTATCAATCCTCAAGAATCAGCCTTGAGCTCTTGAACTATGCAATCACCAACCTCCCTACCTCCTGAAGTATGCAGTGGTAAAATACAAGGCTCAAGCCTCCAGCCTAAGTCCTTGAGTCCCTCAACTATGCAATTCCTCTACCTGGGCCTCCAAAACTGTGCATTGCACAGTCTCAAGGCTCAAGCCTCTAGACTGAGCCCTTGAGTCCCTCGACTACATAATGAATTTCCTCCTAAAATAGTGCAGTGGGTATATTCAAGCCTCAAGCCTTAGCCTTGAACTCTTAAGCCCCTCAATTGCACAATATCTTGAACCTGGCCATCCTAAACTATGCATTGTGCAGTCTCAAACCTCAGACTTGGACCTTGGCCTCTGGAACTGCACAATTCCTTAGCTAGTCATTAAAATAATCACCATTTCTAGATTTGATAGGTGAGTTCATGAAATATGTTAGGTTATTGGTTTTTCATACTGATGTCATCTTGTCGTGAATGGTTTTCAGTCGCAGGTAGTCTATCTTATCATGATAGGGAGATGAGGGAGGAAAATAAGAAGGGTACCATGCTATAAGACACATGTGGGGTTGAATAGATAATATGATCATTAGGTGAGAAGACTAAGGAACACTAGATTCTACATAATATCAAATATCATGACCGCATGAAGGCTCCACCTGATTCACAACCCTTTGGAGGGTATATATGAATAACAAATCATATCTCTCATGAAGATAAAGCATTGCACATCTCTTATTGAAGACAAAGAAATAACAAAGCGTGGCTTGACATTGCCATGTCATCATGCAATCTGAGTCATCAGTGTCATGTCATGAGTCATCATGTGCCACATGATTTGTGGATTATGTAAATTCTATATTGGAAAATGTAATGTAAAATGGAAGTCTAAGAGTCATCCATGCAATGTAAAAATTCATATAGGAATTCAAAGAGTCATGGAGAAGTTGAAAAGTCATGAGGGTATTCCAAGGGTCACAAGGTAGGTGAATGGTATCCTCATTTGTTATAAATGCACTCTCATCGTACAAGAAAAATATTTTTCATCTTGGTCTCTCCCATAAGGCATCAGAGAGACAAAGTTGGTACTTTTCAGAAGCAAGTCATGGCTCCAATGCTCCACTATTGGAGCCAGTTATGCTCATTGTATTCATGTATATTGGGACATTTACTTAATCCCTGAATGATATACTTTTGTATGATTAGTTTTCTTGTGCTAATAACAATTACTGATTTCTAAACATTTAATTGCTTATTGCTTATTGTGTTGAGGTTTCATTAAATATTTGTGTATCCAATCAGGTAAATTTCCTTAAGTTTCAAAATGACATTCATGAGAAAAATAGATTCAAAACAAATACTGAACAACAAACATTAACAGTACATCAAACCATCAAAGATACACTTTAACATAGTGTTTTGATAAAGGAGTTCACCCCTCCTGGGCTACATCACCTTGGTCCAGCTTCCATGGCTTGGGCCTCTGTATTAGCTCAATTTGGGAAAATGTTGTTTTACAAATATCTATGGCTCTTGATACCTACAAAAATGTGTTCAAAATGTCCAAATTAGCTAGAACGCCTCTTTCTGAGCTCAATTAGGTCAAAAATTGACTTCTCTATGGCTCATTCAGTCTTTTCCTAGAAAAGCTCAACTAAATCTGGAATGTCTCCAGTTAGTGAGCTAAATTTGGTGGAATATCTGAATTTGGGGGCACTTCTAAATCTACCACCATATTAAATTGAGGTTTAACTAAGGTTAAATTGTACTTAATTAATTTTAAAACCCGGATTAGCACATAATCTTATGATTAGTGCTAACTGCAACCGTTATTCTGGAATTTTTAATGGGATGTCACATGCGATGTCAATGTCACACCGTTAGAGCGGAGCCATTAGAGTTGATTGTTGAGGTTACATCTGTTGTGTTCACATGTGAACACTAACCATTGCAAAATAATGTATGTTAGAGCCGTCAGGGTTAACAAAACTGTTGCGGTGATATCGTTCACATGGTAATCGTTTGGTGTTTGGTGGATAGCCATCAGAACAACCTATAACCATTGTGTTTTGTGACATTTCATTCACGTGGGGGGAGGGTTGGCCTGTGGGTTGGGCCTCCCCTAATCACCAACCCCATTTCCGTTACATTTCAAATATAAACCATGAATGTATATGGTAAGAACCATATGGTAGAGAAAGCAGTTAAGGCGTAAGTTTTGTGTACAGGAGGTCATGGGTTTGACCTCGACTTCCACCAATACATTTTTCTCCACTATATAGACCTCCAACCCGACCTTTGGGAGGTTCCATGTGGTGGCCTCTAGGCTTGCCATGTGGCATTCTTTTATTGGTCCAAAAATGAGCCAATAAAAATGTGCCAACAAACCCATATACAAACCAACCAAATGATGCAACTTGTCCATCCTTGATTCGTCGTTGACCAACACTAACAGTGCATAGTCACTTGCCATGTCAGAAGTACGAACTGTTGATTGTGTAGTGACTGGGAATTTTTTTTGCAAATTTCGCATGTTTAGCAAAGCCATCAGAGCATAATAAATTTCTCACATGAACTCGGTTTTTTATGAAATGAGTTGCGTTAGGATCATTTTTCCGAGACAGACGCAGTCGTTCAGGTTTCAAGCCATTTTGAGAACTTTGATTTTTGAGCTAAATATTGAGCACCTGATCATTCCTCCCCACTAGAATCCTTTTGGAACCCAAAAGATACTAGCAATTGTTTAACAAGTGAGGGTACAACTCCCTCACCTTCTCGGTTTGCAACCATTTGGCTTGAGAAGGATTTTGTCCCTTGAGTCCCAGTCTAAGGTATTCAACATCCCCTCTCTTTGAAGTTCTCGTTCTTTTGTCAACTATGAGATCTTGTTGAAGCTCATCTATATATTTTGGTGAGAAATCATCTATTGATGGCAGCTGAACATGCTCTCCTAGATCATCAATCAAAGGAGGCTCAAACAGTCTCAAATTCTCAACATTAACAACAGAGTATATTTGCATAAAAGGAGGCAAATAAAGTTTAAATGCATTGTTACCAATATTTTCCAGAATTTTAAAAGGACCATAACATATTGGTTTAATCTTTTTACCTTCCCCTTGAAGTCTGTCTTTTCTAATATATAACCAAACTTCATCGCCAACTTGAAATTTATGATCAACCCGGTGTTTGTCATGCGTTGTCTTGTAGCTTCTTTGACTTTTCTCAAGTTGTTCTTGCACTATATGATGTTTCAACTGAATTTTCTCTATGAAATTCCTTGCATTATCGATGTCAATGTGACCTTTGATTGTGACATATTTCTCAAATATGAAGTCCAATGGCGATCTTGGCAAGTACCTGTAACATGCCTCAAATGGTGATTTGTTTGTGGAAGAATTCTTTGCTCTATTATATGCATGATATATGTAATGCAACTATTCATCCCACAACTTGGGATGTTTGTTTCAATATCCTCTAAGAAGAGATGAATAACTATTTGATTGACCACCTTGGTTTGTCCATCTGTTTGTGAATGAAAGTTTTTACTCTTCTTCAAATTTTTGTCCATCATGTCCCACAAATTTGACCAAAAAATCCGAACAAATCAAGAATCTCGATCACTTACAATAGAAGTAGGAAGACCAAAATGAACCCAAATGTTTTGGAAGAAAAGATGAGTTGTTTGTTCAACTGTAATTTTATTTTTACATGGTGTTAGTATGCACATCTTGTTGAACCTATCTACAACTACATACAAGTAATCATGACCTTTCCTTGACAATGGAAGAACTCCTACAAAATCCATTGAGATACTCTCCCATAGATGTGAAGGTACTAGAAGTGGAGTGTACAAACCAACTTTCCTATTGCTAGGCTTACTCGTAGCACATAAAGAACATCCCCTTATGAAACGAGAAACATTATCCAACATGCGTGGCCAATAACAATACCTTTGAAGATTTGCTCTTGTCTTGTCTACACCAAAGTGTCCAGCAGCCAATGAAGTGTGTGCCTTCCTTATGATATTGTTTCTTTCTTCCTGTGGAATACACAACTTTCCCAAGTGATACAACAAACTGTTATGTACATGATAATCCAACTCTTCAATTTGATTTCCTTGAATCAAGCTTACACATACTATTAATCTAGGTTGTCATTGATGTCAATATGGCAGTGTTTGTGATGGCAAATTCTTGTGACATGTGAGGTTGCCCATTGATGCTCGTTGATCATGATACTGCTCATGGAGGATCCAAGGATTGAATACAGATATAATACAAACAGTAGAACTGAGGAGGAAAGGTATCGAAAGCCATCATATAAGAGCTATCAGAGTAGTGTATCAGAAGTCATAGGAGTGAAGAGAAGCCATAGGAGCAACAAGCCAAGACAAATCAAATATATCGCATATGCTAAGAGTAAGAGCAATATCAGAGGAAGGAATGAACCATGGAAACCTTTTAAAAGTTCACAGCGCATAAACTAGAGAAGTTAACATATCATATCGGCGGGTTCTATTATATGCCACCACACAAAACCCCCGATTTCGATTTGATATGCGAAACCAACCTCTCCATTAGAATACACTATTATGTTATATCCCGTCCGCTTCATCGAAACTTTCATATCACAAGTCTTAACGAGATTTCATGGTAAAACTCCAATTGTGATATGTACTGTGGACCCGATGGTTCCATTATAATACACCTTAATACAATATCACATCTATCGTATGAACTTTCATATCGCAATTCATAAAGGTCACGGTAAAACCTATGATTATGATATAATATTGTGGACCCATTGCACCCTTAAAACATGACTTTATAAAATATCACATCTACAGTATTTCTAGTTTCTAAGGGATGTCAAAACGTCGATTGCGATAAGGATGTGGACCCAATGGATTTATTAACAACCACTCTCATGACAGTAGGGGAATCGGCTATGTTATGTACAAACCTCTGAAAGTTGCGATTGCAAGATTAAAGGAATAACTCTGATTTTCATGAATGTTGTGATTGCAATTAATGTGATAACGTGCCATGTGGGACCTCCATGTGGGTATAGCCTTGGATGAATATTAAAAAAAAAGGGCCTCTCTGATATAATATTTTAATGTGCAAAATCATAAGTTGGCCTCTCCTCCCAATGAACATGTCTTTTGGTTATTGGCAAAACTCACATATATACAAGTTGAAATGCTCCACTTCAGGTAATCAATCTCGGGCATAGAAATAGAGCATAAAGAAGTTCACAAATCGTGAACTTGAAGAGACAGAGGAAGTTGAAAATCGAGAAGTTGAAGGTCGAGAAGCCAAAGGTCTAGCAAACGATGAAGGTACAACAAAAGCTGACAGCCAAGCGAAGAAGGAAGCAGAAGATAGAGCAAGAGGAAAATATTTTGACTTGATTCATCTTGGAAGGATCAGACCCAAAGTAAAGCCATAGCACAGACATCAACCTGTTGCAAAGACCTAACGCAGATATCTTATCAGCAAATCTTGGAGACTTTATTGAAGATCATGATGAATTGTTGAGATCATCATTAGGTAAACTTTTCAAACTCTATTAGGAAGTATGAAGAATTGTGAGGACTCCTTCATATGAAGGCAGGTTGTCATTAATGATATAGCATGGAGACTACAGTGAAACTATAGATTGACACAATTCAGTAAAGAAGATTTTGGGAGCAAAGAATTACTATCAAACATATGCACACAAAATATAGCAGTGGGTTGGATCCCAGAGGGTTGGTGCACTGAAGGTTGGAGCCTCGAAAAAACAAGGTAGGTGCCTTGAAAGATAGGGTCAGAGCCCTTGGAGTTGGTGCCTCAAAATTGGAAGGATTGGTGTCCTTGGAGTTGGTGATCCTAAATCCAAGGTTGGTGTCTTGACAAGATAGGGTTGGAGCCCTATATATATATTGTACCTGATTTATTGTAAAGATTATATTAATAAAAGCATTTATTCCTATTGTCCATTTTGTGTTCTAAATATAAATGATTTAACTGGTAAAATAACAATTGAAAAGGAATACTGATTCACCCCCCACCCTCTCATTATTTCCAACAATTGGTATCATAGCCAGTACCTTCACTCAAAGCCTAATAGCTTGAAGGTTGATCATTAGAACACAAATGGTGAAGCCAAGGAAGAAAGTCTCCAATCCTCCTAAAGATGTGTCTCCCTCAACCACTGAAATCAAAGTCAATCAATTTGTTAGGCTCCATTGTTCAATGGAAACTTCGATATATGGGAGACAAGAATGAGGAATTTCTTAAAGACTCAAGGCATTTAAGTTTGGAAATCGGTGATTTTTGATACCATGATGGATGGAGAATCCAAGGAACATAATACAAGAGAAATGAAAGCAATATTGAATGGAATCCCTGATTCTATGAAGGCCAATTTTGAAAAATGCTTGTCAAAAAAAGGCATATGGGACAAAATTCATAATCTTCACTCAAAAGGAGCATTGACAATGATCTCTAGTCAAGAAAATGATGGAAAACAAGAAGAAAATCCAGAGCCCATCAAGGAAGTTGAAGATAAGATTGATGACATCAAGGCTAAAGAAGATCTAGAAAATGAAGAGAATGAAAAAGACTTTGAAGAAGATCTCCTCGCTAAACATATGGCTTCCATGGAAGATATTATCAATTTGAAAAAGGAAAGCATGGAACTTAAGAAGAAAGCACTAGCTGGTGACCAAGAACAAACAAGGAAGGAAGTTGACCTTGTCAAGCTTCAAGTACAAGAAAGAGATGAATAGCTCACCAAGCTTAAGTAGGAATTTCATCAAAACATAAGAAAGCATAATGAATAAGTCATATCCATGAAAAATCAATTAGATAAGGCAAAGAAATGGGAAGATACCTTGTCAAGTCAACATGAACAAAGACACAAGAGCTTGAACAAACTTGAAGTAGAGATTGATCAATACAAGGAAGAGGTCTCCTCTCTTAACTCTCAACTAGAAGAAGCAAGAAAGCTAGTACAAGGAGTTGAGAAGACAATGGAAGCATTGGAAATCATAGAAGAACAAGTTGATGAAGTAGTAAAGGAGAGAAACACCATGATATGTCAACTAAAAGCAAAGGATGGAAAAATCTTCAAATTAAAATATGACATCAACCTTCTCAAGGCCGAAACATGTAAAGCTATAAGGATCAAGGAAGAAATGGAGATCATTCTAGTAAACTAAAATGAAGAAATCTTAAAAATGAATTCAGATATCATCTCCCTTAAATTAGAAGCAAATGAAGTAATACGTATTAAGGAAGAGATTGAGAAACAACTTGCTAAGAAGAATAATGATTGTGAAAGATTGGAAGAAGAGATTGTCTCCCTCAAGAAAAAGGTTGAAGGGATGGAAAAAATCTTGAAGAGCTCTCAAGTCTTGGATGGCATGCTTAGCCATCAAAGATCTCCATTTGATAAATCAGGTCTTGGCTATGAAGGTGAATCCTCAAGCAAGGGCGACCATACTTCAAACAACAGGGACATGAGGAAGCCTGATGGAAATAATAATGCTCCCAGTTCCAACAAAGGCAAGGAGAAGAGTCAAGGCAACAATGAAATAAATCCTTCTCCAAGAAGACTTGCAGATGATGTCAAGAATAGAAAAGGTAATGAATATTATCAAGGAATCTCGAGGCAGAAAAGCTTCAGAAGTAAATCAAGGAAATCTCCATCTCCCAGGTACCAAAGTTTATTTTTTGGTTATTGTTATTCTTGTACAAAATTTGGACACATTGCAAAATATTGTAGGGCTTATAATGATCCCCATCAATCTCCAAGAAGCAATTTCACAAGAAGAAGTCATCAATTCTTATTCATGAACAACATAGAATTCTTCAAGTTTCATAACATTGGTCATAGAATTATTCAAGTGTCATAACATTGGTCATATGGCACGTAATTATAACTTGATTTGGGCACCTTCTCAAGCTATAACTATGCTAGATAAGGAAGTTACACAAGTATTGAGAAGGAAGCAAATACAATCTGAAAGTCCCTTGAACTCTCCAGCCAACAAGACATGTTATTGACCTGATCTTCGACAATCTAAGCATTTTATGGGAAGACTGCTAAAATAGATGATGAATACAGTTAGGGGGAGCCTGTGATTCTTTCTCATTATTGCAAAAGCTATTCGTGAAAGGGTCCTTATGAAATCCTTGATGAGCTATATTAACAATCATTCTTTGATAAAGATCATTTCTCAGGAGCACTACATTGAAGAACATGATCTTGTAACCATTATTTGGACTGTTGTTGAAGAATGTTTCCACTTGATCACTAAGGATAAATTGGAGCAATAGAGAAGGCCATCCAATGTTAGAGAAATAGGGAAAATAACTATTTTGTTGGTATTACAGAAGTCGAATTTCTCGACCTAGGGATATGATGTGAGAATAGGTAAATCAAGGACAGTAATAGAGGAAACCTTCACACAAATAGACACATCTGGGAATGGAGCTTGAAGCAAGAGCAATTGGAAGAATCTAGCATAATTGAAACATTACAAAAAGTTGTCAACTAGTATAAAGAAATGAAAACACATTCAAGGATTAGATATTAAAAAAAAGGGGAGAATGTTGTGATGTCGAATATAGCTCAACAACTTAAGGAGAAGCACAAACATACAAAGGAATCCTAATTTGAAGAAAGATAGCGAGAATGAAAATTTCAGTTGCATTTTCTCTTGATTCAGACTGTGAAGGCCTCTTAATTTTGACTGTGGAGACAACAGAATAGAGTGTAGAAGCACAAAAAATTGGACTTGGACATTTGGTGTATGACTATTTGGATTTTGTTTTGAAGCATTAAAGTGGAGCATATTTAAGCATTGTTGAAAGAATTATGAAGAATTTCTGAGACATGAAGAGGGGATAATGTGCTAGTTG
This sequence comes from Pinus taeda, assembly GCA_000404065.3. NCBI lineage: Eukaryota > Viridiplantae > Streptophyta > Pinopsida > Pinales > Pinaceae > Pinus > Pinus taeda. The sequence goes on from APFE030503634.1 coordinate 40,528, forward strand.
ATGATGAGGTAGCAATCCTTCTATCTTGAGTAAAAAGAAGAGCACCACGATAGGGGGAGTAACATACCCATCAAAATATTATAATCATAAATAACTGAAGTAGTTTGATCGGGGGAGTAGTTTGATAGGGGGAGTCCTTGTGCACTTCTTTGCCATTGATGTCAAAGGGGGAGAGAAGAATAATATTTCCATCAGTGAAAAAGAGGGATATTGTTAATCTAGGTTGTCATTGATGTCAATATGGCAGTGTTTGTGATGGAAAATTCTTGTGACATGTGAGGTTGGCAATTGATTCTCATTGATCATGATACTACTCATGGAGGATCCACGGATTGAATACAGACATAATAGAAACAGTGGAACCAAGGAGGAAATATAATGAAAGCCATGATAAAAGGGCTATTGGAAGAAGAGCTATTGGAGCAGTGAATTGGAAGTCATAGGAGTGAAGAGAAGCCATAGGAGTGACAAGCCAAGACAAAACAGATCTATCACATATGCCAAGAGTAAGAGCAATATTAGAGGAAGGAATAAATTGTGGAAACCTTTTAAAAGTTCACAACGCATAAACTGGAGGAGTTAACATATCATATCGGTGGGTTCTATTCTATGGCACTACACAAAACCCCCAATTGAAATTTGATATGCAGAACCGACTGCTCCATTAGAATACATTGTTATGTTATATCACGTCCGCCTCATCGAAACTTTCATATCACAAGTATTAATGAGATGTCACGGTAAAACACCAATGGCAATATGTACTGTGGACCCGATGGTTCCATTAATACACCTTAATACAATATTGCATCTATCATATGAACTTTCATATCGCATGTCATAAAGGTCACGATAAAACCTCCAATTGTGATATAATATTGCGGACCTGCTGCACCATTATAACATGACTTTATACAATATCACATCCACAGTATTGCTAGTTTCTAATGGATTTCAAACCATCAATTGTGATAAGGCTATGCAACTAACAAATTTATTAACAATTGTTTAATATCATATCACATCTACTTCGTCGACAGTAGGGGAATCGGCTATGTTATGTGAAAACCTCCCAAAGTTGTGATTGTGGGATTAAAGGAATAACTCTAATTTCATGAATGTTGCAATTGTGATTAATGTGATAACGTGCCATGTGAGACCTCCATGTGCGTATAGCCTTGCATGAATATTAAGAAAAAAGGTCCTCTCTGATATAATATTTTAATTTGAAAACTCATAAGTCGCCCTCTCCTCCCAATGAATGTGTCTTTTGGTTATTGGCAAAACTCAAATATATACAAGTTGAAATGCTTCACTTTAGGTAATCAATGTTGGGCATAAAAATAGATCATAAAGAAGTTCACAACTCGTGAACTTGAAGAGACAGAGGAATTCGAAGATCGAGAAGCCAAAGGTATAGAAAACGGTGAAGGTATAACAACCACTAAAGGCCGAGTGGTGAAGGAAGCAAAAGACAGAGCGGGAGGACAATCTTTTGACCTGAATCATCTTGGAAAGATCAGACCCAAAGTAAAGCCATAGTTTAGACATCGACCTATTGCAAAGACCTAACTTAGGTATCTTATTGAAAAACATCAGTAGATCTTGGAGACTTTGTTGAAGATCATGATGCATTGTGGATATCATCATGAGGTAAACTTTGCAAACTCTATTGGAAAGTATGAAGAATTGTGAAGACTCCTTCATATGAAGACACGTCATTGATGATATAGCATGGAGACTACAATGAAACTATAGATTGACACAATTTAGTAAAGAATATTTTGGGAGCAGAGAATTACTATCAAACATATCTAGACAAAATATAACAGTGGGTTGGAGCCTAGAGGGTTAGCAACCTAAAGGTTGGAGTGTCGAACAAACAAGGTAGGTGCCTTGAAAGATAGGGTCGAAGCCCTTGGCGTTGGTGCCTTAGAATTGGAAGGATTGGTGTCCTTGTATTTGGTGCTCCTAAATACAAGGTTGGTGCCTCGACAAGATAGGTTTGGAGCCCTTGGGGTTGGTGCTTTGGAATTGGAAGGATTGGTGTCCTTGGAGTTGGTGCTCCTAAACCCAAGGTTGGTGCCTTGACAAGACAGGTTTGGTTCCCTAGAGGTTGGAGCCTCACAAAAAGTCCAATTTGGTGCTTGGCAATAGGTTGGAGCGTGTGAGATTGAGGATCAGTGTCTTCACCAAGGGTTGGAGCCCTATATATCATATATATATATAATATAATATATATATATATATATATATATATATAATACTATATATAATATCATATATATAATATAACTAGATATATATATATGAATCTAGATATATAATCTAGATAATATATTGTTACCTGATCTTATTGTAAAGATTATATTAATAAAAGTATTCTATTCCTATTAATTCATTTATGTGGTTTTAAATATAAATTAATTTAAATGGTAAATAACAATTGAAAGGAAATACTGATTCACCCCCCCCCCCGCCCTAGTATTTCCAACATATACTTCTTGAAAGTCACTATCATTTGCATCACTTGTTCTATGTAACTTTCATGCCAAACAACATTATCTTTGAGTATGAAATATGGATTTAATTGAAAGAATACTGATTCCACCCCCCTCCCAGTCATTTTCCAAACATATACTTCTTGAAAGTCACTATCATTTGCATATTGTTCTATGTAACTTTCATGCAAAACAAAATTATGCTTGAGTATAAAATATGGATTTACAATAGGGCTTGAAAAAATATCAACTACATTATTGTAGATTCTCTTTTTATACCTGATAACCAAATGAAATTGTTGTAGAAAACCCATCCATCTAAAATGTTGCCACTGCTACAACTTTGAGTGTGACTGTAAGTACTGGAATCGTTAATGGTCAGTATGGATGATGGTCTCCTTCGCCATCAAATAGTGCTTCCATTTCTTAACACTTTGTACCAATGCATAAAGTTCTTTTTCATATGTCGTATAATTAGTTACAGCTCCATTAAAGAGTTCAGAATGAAATGAAATGATCTTACCATGCTGCAATAGAACTGCTCTCATGGCATAATCGCTTGCATCTGTTTGAATCTCGAATGGTTGTTGAAGATCCAGAAGAGCCAATAGTGGTGTTGAACTTATCTTTTTTTTCAAAGCATAAAATTATTTATGGTTTACATCTCCCCAATGGAAGACTTTCTTAACACTTGTCAATGCATGTATGGAGATGTAATGGAAGAAAAATTAGCAATCAACTTTCTCCAATATTGTGTTCCCCTAAAAATCTTCTTACCTTTGTAACTGTATTGGGCTTGGGCCAATTAAGAATGAACTCAACCTTAGAGGGGTCTATCTTCAACTCACCTCCTCCAACAATGTGTCCCAAATACACTAAAGAAGTCTTGCCAAATTCACACTTCGACATCTTTAAAAATAATTGTTCTTTTCTCAAGACATCAAGTACTTTGTTTACATGCATGACATGTTCATCTCTTGACTTGCTGAATATGAGGATATCATCTAAGTAGACAATGACAAAATCATCTAGAAATGGTCTCAATACATCATTCATTACCCTAATGAAAGTAGCCGAAGCATTTGTAAGACTAAAAGGCATAACAAGCCACTCACACAATCTTTGTTTAGTTTTAAATGAGGTTTTCCAAATGTCTTCTTTAGTTATCCTAACTTGATGATAACCACTTCGTAAATATAAATTAGTTAAATACTTTGCATAGCTCATTTGATCAAGAAAATCATCAATTCTTGGGAGTGGATAACGATTCTTTACCGTGATTTTGTTTAGTGCATAAATCCACACACATGCACCAAGTTCAATCCTTCTTTGGCATCAAAACAATGGGGGAGCCACATGGCGAAGTAGATGGGCGTCTGATACCTTTGTTCAGAAATTCTTGAATTTTCTTTTTGATTTCCAAAATCTCCGTAATAGACATGCGAAACATGCCAATTTTTGGAAGTGGAACATCTCATTGCAACTGAATCTCATGCTGAATTCCCCTCTTGGGAGGTAACCCCTTTGGTTCCTGAAACATCTCACCATGCTTGCTTACCACATCAAACAAATCAGATTTCAAGTGATTCATAATCAATATCATTCTTTTTCATGATCATGAGAAGCACAAAATTTTTACTTGCATTTACTAGTCTCTTCATCTACCCTGCATTAACCAAAGAAATGTTCAGATTTTTGTGATGGGCTCTCATTATGTACTCCACCCCATTCTTGAGCAATATGTATTTGTTGTCAATACTACTTTCCTATCATACAAATAAGGACTACCAAAATGAATCCTGAGATTTCAAGTGGAACTAAATCTAACTCAACTTCATCAATGAACTTTTCAGTAATGGCGAACTTGAATAAACACTTCCTTGTAACCTGTAAGGTTTCGTTGTTAACTATCCAACCCAATAGATATGGCTTCTGATGAGGTACAGTTTCAAGGTTTAGTTTTTTAACCAATTCTTCTGAAATCAAGTTTGATTATGACCCACTATCAAATAATGCATCAATCTTTGTATGATTTGAAATCACTCTTACATGAAACAACTCTATTCTTGACTCTTCATTTGGAGTGTTGTTTTGAATATGTGATGAACTAGTGCTTGCAATAGTTTCTTTTCCTTTTGTAACCACAGCTAAAATCTTGGTCTCAACCCCATAATTTCATCCAAGGTCATGTTTTGTGGTAGCGGTCATCTTTTGTTTTCCCTTATTTTTTTATTTCTTATGCCTTAATTCGGGATGCAATTTCCAGAAGTGGGCTTCATCATGCCCCTCTTTGGAACCGTGTTTACATGTGATTTTCTCCCCTTATTTATTCACACTTGCATTCTTCCTTTCCTTCCCTTTTCCTCCCTTCTCTTTCTCCTTGCCCCTCAAATTTCTTCCTCTTACTAACCTCTTCCTAAATGTTCTTTCCTCTAGATTCAAGGTGTGTGGCTTACACACATACCTCATTTAAATTGTTTGGATTGAACATAAGGATAGTATGTTTCAGATAGGAATGTAAACCGCCAATATATTTGAGTTGTGTATCTTGGGAATTCAAATTCACTCCTAATAACAAATCCTTTTTCCTAAACGCCTATGTATAATCTTGGACTGTTTGTCCTTTAAGCTGCCTAAAATTCTGCCAACTCATAATGGATTTTTCCATATAGGCTAAAGGATAAAATTGTCTTTTAATTGCAGAAACAAATTCAACCCAAGTAATGGATATATTACCATGGATTCTCATTTCCTATTGAGTCTTTGCTTCTCACGAAACTAATGCAGCTCCTTCTGACCTCAATGAAGCCAACTAGATCTTTATGTCGTCTTCTTGAAGGTTCTGAATTATGTAGTATACCTCCAACTGTCAAATCTAGTTGTCCAACTTTTCTACATTCACCTCTCCATTGTACATGGGAAGTTCGAATTTTAAGTCTAATTTAAATGGAATCTTTCCTTTTGGGGTTTTTGAATGGTATTGGGCAGTTTCAGTGGTGGTAGTGGAAGATGATGATGTATGAGATGATGAAGATGATGAGGATGGTGGAGATGGAGGTGAATTTCCAGCATTCCCTTTGGAATCCTTCTTCTCATCTTTTTTGTCCTCTAAGATTCCTTCTCCATGTGGAGGTTTAGAACTCTCTCCAACCATTCTAGTGCTCCTCTCTTCATAGAGGACTTTAAGCATATCAATTAAAGTGAAGAAATATTTCTTGAACTTTTCCTCTTTTGAAGAGGTACCTTCATGCTCTCTTTCTCTAGACATAATGGTTATAGATTTAGGCTCATAAATTGGTACTGCTTGTACCTCTTCAATCTTTTTTATGTTTGTGGAAAAACCTGTGAACAATTTTTTGAAACCAACGTTTCGGACTAGCTTGGTGAGTCCATCATCAGGGCAATGTGATTTGTATTTTGAGAAGAGAGAGCATGAAATCATGGAGCTATTAATAGTTAATTGAAAAATATTTGATGTCTTCTTCTATTGTCGGCTTTTAATTGACTCACTGATTAATAATTATTTATTATTTAATTTATTATTATTATTATCTTTTTTCTCTTATATTATTATATATATATATATATATATATATATATATTATATATATATATATAATATAAATATATATATATATATATAATATATATATAATATATATATATATATATAAGATATAAATATATATATTATAATATATTATATTATTATTTATTATTTTTTAGATTCTATGTTATATATTTAAGTTCTTTGCTATGTATTAAATGCTTTATAAGTAATGTATATAATTTAAAGTACTAGTTTGAATGTTTATTTAAGTTGTCTTATTAAATTATATTTAAAAGAGAGTTAGGGTTGGTTATATTTATTTATTTATTTTTTGTTATGAATGTTTGTATGTCTACTTTTTTATTTTATTTAATAAGGGTTTCCAGGTACTACTTAATTTTAGACTGTCATGTCTATTCATGTTGTTGGAGGATTTTTCAATTTCAATTGCCTCTTTCACCCTTCTTTTTAAATAATGGTCTTCCCTGTGAATTAATTTTTCTTGTTCCATACAAATATAGTGTGAGGAAGAACATGCATGTTCTGCCAAACCTGATTTTTTTGACCTGTTTCTTGTAATATCATTAATTTGTTCTTTTAACCTTATGCCAAAGGATCTCCCTGTTTCACCTATATATACTTTTCCACATGAGCAGGGAACCGAGTATACTCCTTTGTGATTTTTTGGGTCTATTACATCTTTAGTAGAATCAAGCATGTTTTTGATGGTGTTAGGGGGTGTGAAGGTAACCATTATGTTATGCTTGGAGAGAATTCTAGCAATTTTGTTTGTGGTATCTTTTATGTAGGGTAAGGAGATTCTAGGGTTTCCAGGAGTTTTCCTTTTTTGGGTATTGGTTGTGGATTCTTTAATTATTTTATGGATAATGTTTTTCTGATAGCCATGGTTTATGAAGACCTTGTAGAGATGGTTAAGTTCTTCCTCTAGATGTTTAGGGTCAGAGATTCTAGAAGCTCTGGTAGCTAGGGTTTTGATGACACCGACTTTTTGATTCGGATGGTGGTGGGAGTTTGAATGAAGATATTTGTCAATGTGAGTTTGTTTCCTGAAGACCTGGTAGCTTAGTTTGCCATTTTTCTTGGTAAGGAGGACATAAAGGAAGGGAAGTTGGTTATCTTTTTCAATTTCAATAGTGAATTTTATGTGTTCAGAGAGGTTGTTTATGTGTGATAAAAATTCATTAAGTTTATCTAAACCATGGCACCATTTAGCGAAAATGTCATCTACATATCATTTCCATACTTCAGGGGTAAAGGGGAAAGATTTAAGGGCCATTTGTTCAAAATGTTCCATCTATAAGTTGGAAATCAATGGTGATAAACGAGAGCCCATGGCAACACCATGAGTTTGCTCATAGATTTTTCCTTTGAAACTAAAGTATGAATATTTAAGGTAAATGCCTACTAGTTCCACTGTTTCAAGGTCTGTGATCTTCTTCAATACTTCTATGGCTTCATCTACTGGAATCATAGTGTAGAGAGACACTACGTCAAAGCTAACCAGGAGGTCATTGTTACTAATTTCTAGGTTTTTAATCCATTCTATGAAAGAAGCGGAATCTAAGAGGGAGTGTTACCGGATAAAGTTCTAAGTTTGTTAGCAAGGTATTTTGCTAACTAGTAAGTGGGTGAACCTATAGTGTTAACTATGGGTCTTAATGGGACTCCATATTTATGGATTTTGGGCACACGATATATTCTGGGAATGATGGAGTTATTAGGTATTAACCTGTTCTTAATAGTAGAATCAAGGGAGGAGTTTTTGATTTTGTTACTAACCTGGCAAAGGATTCTGTTGCTAGGGTCCTTGTTAAGAAATCTATAGCAGCCACTTTTGTTAAGGTGTTCTTCCATATTATTATCATAATTTTCCATATCCATAATAACTGTGGCATTTCCTTTGTCTGATTTTAAAATTATAATGTTTTTGTTTTTCATGATGTTTTTTAAGGCTTTGGATTCTTCTTTGGAAATGTTGCTAGGAGGAGGTCTGGCATTTCTGAGAATTCTAGCAACGTCTTGTCTTATTTCTTCTGCAACATTTTGATCTGGGTTTTTGATGATGACTTCAATGTTGCTTATGATATCATTTACAGGAATTTTGGCTGGGGATAAAGCGAAATTTAGACCTTTTTCTAGAAGCGATTTCAGGTTATGTTCCAATGTCAGCTTTGAGAGGTTGATTACAGTCGAGTTTCTGATTGAGTTTCCAGCTGATTTCTTGATGTAGTTAGTGGCAGCGGCATGGGGTGCTTCATTAATTTCCTGCATTGAGATATTTAAATGAGTGTTAGATGGGGGGTAATCAGTGTCAAAGGCAGCGAAGGTGGAGCTAGGATTACACGGTGCTGAACAATTGGTTTCAAGTTGCGTTGTAAAACTGTTGTCTGACTACGTGAAGGAAGCACCAGTATCATCCACGTAATCATTACCTTCTTTCTGCATTTCATAACTTGCGTGTTGGAGAGAGCTCAGTGCTTTGTTAATTTTCTGCATTGTGATGTTGCTGGATTCTGAATTGCTTTTAACCTGCGCTGTCATGTTGTTCATCTCCGTGAAGCGATGAGCAGTATCATCAATTTTGTGCGTTGTGATGTTGCTGGATTCTGGATTGTCAACCTGCACTGTCATGTTGCTTGATCTTTTAACCTGTGCAGTCATGTTGTTTAACTGCGTGAAGTGAGCAATATCATCTATTTTCTGCGTTGTGATGTTGTTTTTAACCTGCGTTGTCACGTTGTATAACTGCGTGAAGGGATGAGCAGTATCATCCATGTATTTACTGCCAACTTTCTGCGTGTTTATATGGACAGCGTAGCACATACTGTTGTCCTGATGAGCAACATTATGCTGAGGGCCATGCTCATTGCATTCTTTCTACGTACTCTTTGGTTTATGATGCACCTGAGTTGTGGAAAGATTTATGAGCGTATCTTCTACATTATTGTTGAAATCAGAGTTTCTTAGGGTTTTAAGTTTTTTGGTTTTCTTTTCCAAAGTGTGATCAAGAATTCTTTCAGCTTTGGCGAAGGTGAAGGCGTCTAAGTTCTGCCAAACATTAAAGTAAAGAGTTGATGATAGCTGGAGATGCAAGCCCAGAATTTTTTCAGATAATTTAATTAATCGAAATCTAGCGAATTCGATTTCATGTTTGATGAGGGTTTTACTAAGTTTATTGAAGACAAAAATATTCTGGCCACGTTTAAGGGGATGGCTACATTTAGCGAAGTTTGGAGTTAGGTTTTCATCTCTACATTGTTTTAGAAATCTGAGATTCGATAGGTTTCTAACTCTGGAGATTCTCATCTTCTCAAAATTTAGGGCATTGTTCATTATGTCCCTTCCATGGTGGGACTTAATGGTGTTAAAGAGAGAGTCCATATAGGTTGGTAGAATTTTTATGTTTGTGGAAAAACCTGTGAACAATTTTTTGAAACCAATGTTTCAAACTAGCTTGGTGAGTCCATCATCAGGGCAATGTGATTTGTATTTTGAGAAGAGAGAGCATGAAATCATGGAGCTATTAATAGTTAATTGAAAAATATTTGATGTCTTCTTTTATTGTTGGCTTTTAATTGACTCACTGATTATAATATTATTATTTAACTTATTAATTTATTTATCTATTATTATTAATATATTAATCTTTTTCTCATATATAATATATTATATATATATATATATTATATATATTAATATTATTATTATGATCTAAGATCATATATAATTCTTCTATGTATTAAATGCTTTATAAGTAATGTATATAATTTAAAGTACTAGTTTGAAGGTTTATTTAAGTTGTCTTATTAAATTATATTTAAAAGAGAGTTAGGGTTGGTTATATTTATTTATTTATTTTTTGTTATGAATGTTTGTATGTCTGCTTTTTATTTTATTTAATAAGGGTTTCCAAGTACTACTTAATTTTAGACTGTCATCTTTATTCATGTTGTTGGAGGATTTTTCAATTTCAATTGCCTCTTTCACCCTTCTTTTTAAATAATGGTATTCCCTGTGAATTAATTTTGCATGTTCCATACAAATATAGTGTGAGGAAGAACATGCATGTTCTGCCAGACCTGATTTTTCTGAGCTATTTCTTGTAATATCATTAATGTGTTCTTTTAACCTTATGCCAAAGGATCTCCCTGTTTCACCTATATATACTTTTCCACATGAGCAGGGAATCGAGTATACTCCTTTGTGATTTTTTGGGTCTATTATGTCTTTATCAGAAACAAGCATGTTTTTGATGGTGTTAGGGGGTGTGAAGGTAACCATTATGTTATGCTTGGAGAGAATTCTAGCAATTTTGTCTATGGTACCTTTTATGTAGGGTAAGGAGATTCTAGGGTTTTTAGGATTTTTCCTTTTTTGGATATTGGTTGTGGATTCTTTAATTGTTTTATGGATAATTTTTTTCTGATAGCAATGGTTTATGAAGACCTTGTAGAGATGGTTAAGTTCTTCCTCTAGATGTTTAGGGTCAGAGATTCTAGAAGCTCTGGTAGCTAGTGTTTTGATGACACCGACTTTTTGCTTCGGATGGTGGTGGGAGTTTGAATGAAGATATTTGTCAATGTGAGTTTGTTTCCTAAAGACCTGGTTGAAGATAAAACTTGAGGAGTTTCAAGTGAAGCTGGAATTGGAACTTTGGGTGATGGAGATTGTGGCCTTGTGGCTCTCCTTCAATCTTAGTTGAAGATAAAACTTGAGGATTTTCAAGTGAAGTTGGAATTGGAACTTTGGGTGATGGAGATTGTGGCCTTGTGGCTCTCCTTCTTCTAGGAATTACCTCAGGAGTTGCAACCAATAGCTTCCCTTCTGCTTTCTGCAGCTTTAACCTTATAAGCATCACAATTTTGCAACCATTAAAACCCTAATTTGACAAACTCAAGAAATCAAGAGATTCAACCTTTCATCGGATACCAACTTGATCTATTTTTGTATGATTATTTTTGTTGTGATAATAACAATTACATATTTCTAAACATTTTCTTGCTTATTTCTACTTGTGTTGAGGTTTCATTAACTGTTTGTGTATGCAATAGATTAAATTTCCTTAATTTTTAAAATGAAATTCATGAGCAAAATAGCTTAAAAAAAAAAATTGAACAACACACATCCAAAGTACAACAAACCATCAAAGAGACACTTTAAAAAAATGTTTTGGTGAAGGATTTCACCGCTCGTGGGCTACATCTCCTTGGTCTAGCTTCCATGGCTTGGGCCTCTATATTAGTTCAATGTGGAAAAATGATGTTTTACAAAGCTATATGGCTCCTGATACCTACACCAATGTGTTTAGAATTTCCAAATTATCTAACACCTCTTTCTGAGCTCAATTTGGTTGAATATTGACTTCTCTATGGCTCAGTCAGTTTTTTCCTAGAAAAGCTATGCTAAATCTAGAGCCACTCTAGTTAACATGCTAAATTTGGTGGCTGGTTCAAATTTGGAGGCACCGCCAAATCCATTGCCAGATTAAACTGAGGGTTAATTGAGGTTAAATTGTACTTAACTAATTTTGAAACTTGGATTAGTGCATAATCTTGTGATTAGTGCTAACTGCAACAGTTATGTTTAGAGGTTTTCAATGGGATATCACATGCGATGTCATTGTCACATTAACCATTAGAGCGGAGCCATCAAAGCTTACCATTGAGGTTACATCCGTCATGTTCACATGTGAACACTAATCATCGCGGATTAATGTATGTCGAAGCCACCAGGATTAACAAAATGGTTGCAGTGATAGTGCTCACATGGTAATCGTTTGGTGTTTGGTGGATAATCGCCAAAACAACCTGTAACCGTTGCAGTTTGTGAGATTGCATTCACATGGGGAGAGGGCTAGCCTTCCCCTAATTACCAACCCCATTTCCATTACATTTCAAATATAAATCAGAAACGTATATGGTAAAATCCATCTGGTAGAGCAAGCGTTTAAGGCATAAGGCTTTTGTAGAAAATTTGTGTAGGTTAACTCGATAATGCAATATAAATCAAAGTATAATACTATAACCTACTTCTACTATCAATTTGAGGAAGCTTAAAAATCGAGCTGAACAATATAAGAAGAAGAAAAAATATTCAATGGCACAATAAACATGAAAATACTTTGGGGAAAGCCTCAGCTAAAAACCCCACACTATTGTATTATCATGCATGGTGGAAATACATAGGAATTATACAAAGCCTTAGCTCTCACAGCTAGCCAGCTCCTCACAGATGCTCACAAGCAATATTTTCTTCTCTCTACCCTTCCTCTCTTCCCTCCAAGCTCTTATTTCCATGTGTTTCTCCTTGTGGATGATTCTCCTTTTATCAAGTGGAAAACATCCTCCAAAACTGTGCAATCCTCAAGGATAAATCCTTGACTTCATGCATGAGTTTTCTCCATGAGAAAACACATGAAACTGATACTAAACTATCCTTGAACTTTAGTCTTAGTTGGGTCTTTCTCAGAATAGAAGTGCATGAGTTTATGATGATGGAATCTTCAGTTAACTGGAGTAGCACTAGTTGAGTGCGTTAATGCGTCAACTAACTGTTAACTCACTATTAGTTCCTCAAATAGTTTGGAACTAATTTAACTAGAATTAACTCAATAAAGTGATTTAACTAATTACAACTCAAATATGACTCAATCTTATCTCCTTAATTTAAGGGATAACTCTTTCATGACTTCAAAATTACTTCTAACTTGAATTTCTCCAACTAATTTTTTTCTATATAATACTACCTAAGCACCCACAGGGGATTGGAACCGGTGACCTATCACAAGGAGTCCCTTAACTGTATGCCCATTCACCATCAATCCAAAGCCCCATGGGTGAATTTCTCCAACTAATTAATTTAAAATTAATTAATTAATTATTTCCAAGTAGTTGTTAAGACTAAATTCAATTTTAATTCACAATTTAATTCAAGGACAAATTAAATTGGAATATTCTTGTTGCCATATTTCAACACTCCCTCTCAACAAGAAACGGATTATCTGCCACCCCAATCTTATCTCTATGGAACTCGAATTTACACTTTGACAATGCCTTTGTCAAAATGTCAGCATCTTTCTCCTGTTAGGTTGTGTTATATTCTTTCCTTGAGTAACCTGCATGGTTAACCGGGGGGTTAGAGGGGGGGGCAGAGCCCCCCCTTCATTGCACCAATTGTGTAGCAGGAGGGTCACAGGGGGTTTGAGGGGTGCAGGTAACCCCCCTCTATGGGGTCCGGGGTGGAGGACCTACCTATGGTTTTGTGCATGATTTTCACACATGGTTTTGGACGCGATGGTTTTCGATCAATGGTTTTGGATGCGATGGTTTTAGGGGCATGGTATTGCATGCTTCGACATGTATAAATATGTATTATAACATTGAAAGGAACATAATGAAAAATCAATTTGGTAGTCCCAGTTTTGGGATCCAGGGGAAAATATATGTGTATATGTGTTTTATTTGTTATGCTCTCGCATTGTTTATTTTCTGTGTTTTAGAATTCGTATGTAGGTAATTTCTGTACAGGGTTAAAACCTACATTTGGTATCAGAGCTATGTTGGCTTCAAAGGGATGCCTTTGTTGCTGAGGGGTTTCACTTAGGCCTGTGGTAGACCCCGTTCAATGGGAGATCTGTGGGATCGATTCTGGTGGTAAAAGAAGATGGCGAGGAGTGGAAAGATAGAGATCGAGAAATTTAATGGTCAGAGTTTTGATTTGTGGAAACTCAAGATGGAGGATCTCTTGGTGGATAAAGATCGGTGGATATCGGTAGATCTGAGTACTAAACCAACGGGAGTGTCTAATGAAGAATGGAAGAAGTTGGATCGGAAGGAAAAGAGCACAATACGATTGTTTGTCTCAGATTCAGTATTGCTGAATGTATCAGGGGAAGCTACGGTGAAGGTTTTGTGGGACAAGTTAGGGAATTTGTACCAATCTAAGTCTCTAGTGAATAAACTGTTCCTGCGGAAAAAGTTGTATAACCTGAGGATGAAAGATGGAGACTCGGTGACAGAGCATCTGAATGCATTTAATACTATGGTAAGTTAGTTATCGTCAATTCATATCAAAATATTAGATGAAGATAAGTGCATTAGTTTGTTGTGTTCTCTACCATATTCGTGGGATAGTCTAGTTATTGCAATAGGTAGCAATGCAACTGCCTTGCAGTTTGATGAAATAGTCTCATCCTTGTTGACGGACGAGATGAGACAGAAAAATATGGAGAGCTAGAATGGTGATGCCTTGTCTGTACGAGGACGTTCCCAGAATAGAAACAAAAATAAGTCATCGAGTGGGATATCTAAATCTAGAGGGAGATCTAAATATCCAAGAAAACCTGTAAAGGTGGTGTGCTAGAAATTCGAAATGGAAGGGCACTACAAAAGGGACTGTAAATCTAAAGATCTTGACAAAGGAAAGGGATCTAATGATGCTCCTTCTACAGAGGAGAAAACCACCTCAGATGAAGGTGGGGATGTGTACCTGGCTTCGTCAAGTACACATGTAGATCATGAGGCATGGTTGATTGACTCAGGGGCATCCTTTCGCTTCACTCCCCATAGAGAGTGGTTCTGCAAGTATGAGAAATATGATGGTGGTGATGTCTTGTTAGGGGATGATAGGAAGGCTATAATTTTTTTTCGTGGAAAAGTAAAGTTGAAGTTGCAAGGTGGAAGGGTTAAAACACTTCCAGGTGTTCTACATATTCCTGCATTGGACAAAAATCTGATTTCTGTAAGTAACCTGGATGATGCAGGTGTAAAAGTAGTGTTCGATAAGGATACCTGCAAGATGGTTCAGGGAGCACTGTTATTGATGCAGGGAGTTTGGATTGGAACTCTATACAAGCTGCAAGGTAGCACTGTTGTTGATGGGTACAATAGCTCTGTGGTTTCTGAAAGTGGATCAGAAAATCTAGTGGTCTCTAGAGAAAATACCATGTTATGGCATCAAAGGCTTGGACATATTAGAGAGAAGGGCCTTCAAATACTTCATGGTAAAGGTGTCGCAGAAGGTATGAGTAATATCTCTCTAGATTTTGATTTCTATGAAAATTGTCTATATGGGAAGTAGAATCGGGTGAGTTTCCCCTCTGGTGGTAAGAAGGTGAAACAAATGTTAGAACTTGTGCACAGTGATGTGTTTGGACCTATGAAGGTTCCATCATTGGGTAAGTTTGTGTACTATGTATCATTTATAGATGGCTTCTCAAGGAATACATGGATATATTTCCTTAAGAAGAAATATGAAGTCTTTGACAGGTTTAAAGAATTTAAGGCTCAAGTGGAAAACCAAACAGAGAAGAAGATAAAGGTGTTGAGGACAGATAATGGTGGAGATTTTTGCAGTAAGGAATTTGAAGAATTCTGTAAGAAGTGTGGTATAGCACAACAGAATATTACTCCATATACACCTTAGCAAAATGGAGTTGCAGAAAGAATGAACAAGACATTGATGGAAAGGGCAAGAAGCATGCTCAATGATGTTGGGTTAGAATAGGAATTCTGGGCAGAAGCGGTGGAGACAGCATGTTACCTGGTCAACAGATCACCTTCATCAATGTTGGAAGATAAGACTCCACAAGAGATATGGATTGGTAAGAAACCCTCTCTTTCACATCTGAGGGAATTTGGATGTGATTCATATGTACATGTTCCAAAGGAGAAAAGAAGCAAGTTGGATAGTAAATCTGAAAAGTACATCTTTATTGGATATAAGGATGGTTTAAAGGCTTATAAGCTTTGGAACCCAGTAAGAAGGAAGGTTATCTATAGCTAATATGTGGTGTTCAGAGAGGTGAAAGATGTTATTAAACATGAAGTCGAACCAAAGGAACCTAAGAAGATAGAGTTTGAGCTTAAGGAGGAACAATCAGACTCTACTGTAGAGGAGGAATCAGAAGACAGAGAGCCAAAAACTCTGGGTGTGAGAAGATCAGTTCGACAAAGAAGGTAGCCAAAAAGGTATAGTCCATCTGCTTTCTGTTCAAATTTTTCTTTATCTATTACTGATGATGATCCTAGAACTATGAAGGAAGTAGTAGATTCAGAGGATGGAAAACTCTGGAAAGTGGCCATGGTTGATGAAATGGCATCTTTGCACAAAAATGAGGCTTGGGATCTGGAGGAGTCTCTAGCTGGAAGGAAACCCATTGGCAGCAGATGGGTGACAAATGCAGAAGGAAAGGTGGAGAAATGCAAAGCTTGGTTGGTAGCAAAAGGTTATTCCCAGGTGTCAGGAATTGATTTTGGTGATAATTTTCTCCTATTGCCAAGGTAGCTTCTATTAGATTACTTTTATCTGTTGATGTTGCTTTTGATTATGAGGTAGAATAGATGGATGTGAAGACAACATTTCTTCATGGGGATCTAGAAGAAGAGATCTACATGAAGAAACTTGAAGGTTTTGTGATGAAAGGTAAGAAAGAAATGGTATCCAAGTTAAAGAAGTCTCTGTATGGGTTAAAACAGTCACCAAGGATGTGGTATTAGAAATTTGATACATTTATACGGGGACTTGGCTTCACCAGAAGCAAAGCAGATCACTGTGTGTATTTTAAATTAATTAGTGACCATGTTATTTATCTGGTCTCGTATGTGGATGATATGTTGCTGGTTGGAAATGACAAAGAAATTATCCAAGATTTGAAGACCCAATTGTCCTCCAAATTCGACATGAAAGATCTTGGTGCTACAAACTATATTTAGGGCATGAAAATTAAAAGAGAACGAGAAAAGAGGAAGCTCTGGTTAAACCAGAGGAAGTATGTCGAGACAATACTGCAGAGGTTTAATATGCAGGATAGTAAATCGGTGAAGGTTCCTATTCCTGTAAGTGTGAGGTTATCTATTGAATAGTGTCTGAAGACACAAGAAGAGGAAGAGGACATGTCCCGTGTTCTATATGCAAGTGTAGTCAGTAGCCTGATGTATGAAATGGTCTGTACTAGACCAGACATTGCACATGTAATGGGAATATTGAGTAGGTTTATGTCAAAACCAAGGAAGGATCACTAGACAATACTGAAGCGGGTTTTCAAGTATTTGTGTGGCACTAGTGATTATGGTTTGTGCTACCAAGGAAGACCAAGATTGGAAAGAGCATTGAATATTCATGGCTTTGTTGATGCAGATTGGCATGGAGATCTGGATCAGAGAAGATCTACAAGTGGGTATGTGTTTAACCTATTTGGAGGTGCAGTCTGTTGGATGAGTAAGAAACAATCTGTAGTGGCACTATCAATTACAAAGGTAGAATACATGGCAGGCACTCATGCAAGCAAGGAGTCAATTTGGTGACAGAGATTGAGTTCAAGTATGAGGTTAGTATAGGGAGCTATAAGGATAAACTGTGACAGCCAAAGTGGAATTTTCTTGACAAAGAACCTTGCATATCATTCAAAGACAAAGCATATTGATGTTCAATATCACTTTTTGAGGGATATGATAGAAGACAAAAAGGTGTTGCTGGTAAAGGTGGACACTTTGAAGAATACTACAAATGCATTGACAAACTTTGTGAGTTCTGAGAAGTTCTCTTAGTGTAGAGAAACAATGGGTGTTGCAAGGCTGGATAAATGACTAAGTTTAGGTTTTAACCCTGTACAGAAATTACCTGCATATGAATTCTAAAACATAGAAAATAAACAATGTGAGAGCATAACACATAAAACACATATACACAAAGATTTTCCCTTGGATCCCAAAACTGGGACTACCATCTTGATTTTTCATTATGTTCCTTTCAATGTTACAATACATATTTATACATCCCAAAGCATCCAATACCATGGACCGAAAACCATCGCGTCCAAAACCATGGACCAAAAACCATCGTGTCTAAAACCATGTGTGAACACTCATGCACAAAATCATAGGGAGGTTTGCCCAACATAATATAGGGTCCAAAAACAAAATTTTCTGGGGCACTCCCCTAGACGCCATAGAGTGGGGTTACCTGCACCCCTCAAACACCCTGTGACTCCCCTTACTACGCAATCGGTGCAACAAAGGGGGGCTCCATGTTTTTTGGAAAACTAGTGTCTTTTTGATCTGCTAGTCCCACTAGGATTGGTAGCTATCCTAGAAACAAACAATCAAAGAAATTTGTGATTTCCTCTATGTATGATAGATAAGAGAGAAGCAAAGGGACCAACCTAGATCTTCCGCTTGACTCCTTGCTTGATTACTCTCCTCCTTGATGGAGCTTGCAACTCTTCTCCTACTTGTCCTGCTTAGAGAATACCTGTAGAAATGAAGTAATGCAACACCATCAAAGCATATCGATCTATGATATCATAAAAATTGCAGAATTGGAAATACAATGAGCATACAGTGGCATTTACAAATAACAAAATTCACAAATACACGATTTTATGGAGGAAAACTCAAAGAACTTTATTAATAATAGAAGAGAGGATTACAACCCAGCTGTCTGATCCAGCATCATCCTCCCAGCATCAGAGCCCTCTTCGCCTCATGAAGAGCAAGATCACCCAACAATACAATGTTCCCTCCCAAAGACAAACTATCAACACTTCCTTACAAATTACAAAATTCTAGCCTCTAGATATCTCAGATGAGGGATCCATTTATAGATTTCTGCAAGGGTGTGAGTCATCTCTGGGTTTTTGATTAGTGTCATCCCACTTGTAGTTCTTGGTTCCACTTGGAAATTTCTTGGATCTCTTACTCATCCCTAGGCGAATTCAGAGAGGCAAGTGTCATAGGAGAAGTTTCTAGAAGATTCCATGAGTGTCCACCTAGCAAACTATCTCAGACATTTGTCCATTCTCGCTCATCGCACCCCACAGAAGGCCTCTTCAGTATGCATCATCACTGGCTAGTGTAGGAGCCAGTATGCATCGCACCTTGATAGTGGAGCAATCAGTATGGTCCAGTTTTGGCCAATTCTGAGTGGTTTTTTAGGTGGAACTTCTAGGGAATGATGTAATCAGTTGACCATGATTCTTGAGGGCATGAAACAACACTTTTAGGGGTTAAAGATCCCTTGGTTTATTAACATATAAGATTGGGGTTGCAGTGCTCAAATATGTCTATAATAGTTGCCCCCTAAAGCATGAAGTGATAAATCTTTAGATGTCGGGTGAAATGCTTTATCATGAGGATCTAAGGTATTCAACCTAGAAGGTGACCTATATAATATACAATACAATACATCATCACAATATAATTTTCATGATCTAGCTGAGGCGGACATTCCCATGCTTAGCTTTATAAATTCATTTTCATGTACATAGAACAGATAATCGTCTGCAGTTGCAGACTGGTGATTCTTTATATGTAGATTCATCATCCCTTAGCTCTGATGATCATCTGTGCAGCTTTTTGTGTACATTTGATGTCTTTATATTCCTAAATATATCGCAGCCTGGATGGATGAAACTAGATCCGGGGTCTTCAAACTCGTTCAATCTTCACCCGATGTATAAGTCGATCCATGTGAAAAGATGTCCTAAAGTCGAACATGGATAGAAATCGCCTGATTACCAGCCAATAATGTAAGTTGTTAACAGGTGCGAGAGGAATCACCGATAATTAGTACTACAATACAATATACGTGGTGTGAATATATCATCCGATGTTGAACACCACGCAAAATCTCTCGGTTGAAGGCCATTGATGTAAACCTATCATCAGAAGTGAGAAACTTGCCATTGAGGCATGCAAGCTTCAAAGTACTGAAAGGGTTGTTTCTAATTCAGCTTCTTGGATAATGAGATGATGTCAACAAGAAGTGACCCATCATAGGAGGGCATTAATGTATCCCACATCAATGACATGAAATGAAGCAAATGATTTTCTAGAGGTGAAAATGATCTGATGATACAGGGTTCAGGAATGGCGGCCATGAAAAATGGAGGGTGAAGGTATTGCAATGGATGAGGCATGAACTAGATGGTGAATTCTCTGGATGACTTCTCTTGAACATATCAGCGACACTGAGATGGATTGTTAGTGTTAACCGCAAAAGGTGGATGGTACGGCGGACCAACGGTGATATGACCGGTGAATGGAATAACCCAACCTGACTCAATCATGGTGATGGAGTGAAAGTGTCATGTTCAAGAGCGACCTACTACCAATAAAATTCTTTAAGTTTTCTTCCCTTTTTACCTCTTTATTTTTGTCAAGCTTGAGGAGAATAACATATGCTTGTTCTATAATTTTCCCTTCGGGAAAACCTGTCGTTATGTTTTAGCAAGCCTAGCGACAGTGAAACTAGTTCTTGTCTGGGCAGACAAGTTTGTCGCTATTATTTTAATGAGTTTAACGACAAGGATAATTCGGTCCTTTTCATGTTTATAGAGTTTGAAAAGGGACGAAAAGGAAACTCCAGCAGTCCTTTTTCATAGCATAATCCCTTAATTCTGAAAAAGTATAAAATAATACGTAAGGGATGATTTTTCAATCACTTTAGCAAGCCGAAAAAACAAGCGCTCGATCATTTTTTGGGATAATCCCTCATGTCCAAAAATATTAAAATATGTAGGAGGGATGGCACTTCCAATCACTTTAGCGAGCTGGAGAGGCCAATTGCTCGACAATCTTTTCGTATTGAATGCGTCTGAAAAGAGTTTAAAGTGGACTTGTTTTTGGAGGAATGAGTGGTGTTTAGGGTAGCAATTGGTTCTAGGTGAGCTTGGAACTTCTCAAAACATGGTGATGTGAAGAGGGTGGCTAACAAGACCACTCGTCGCGGTTGTTCCTCAAAAGGGTAAACAATCAAGTGGAAGTGTATAATCGGCCAAAAGAATGGAGGTGATGGCAGGAACACAACCAAGGTTCAAAAGGCTGACATTATGGCAATCACAAAGGCTATTTACCAAAGGTGGGTTTATTTTTTAACAAGCTTGAACTCTAGGGGGACATATGCTCAGTGGTAGGTTTATTTTTTAACGAGCTTGAACCATGCGACAACATTGCTCATTTTGTGGTCAAAATTTTTAATTCGCTATTTATCACCTCGTAATCTTTCATCGGTCGTTCAACCTACTCAATCACTCCATCAAACTGATTAGAAATACATATATATGTACGAAAAATGAGTTAAAACTAACATTTTCCTCGAAGTACGTGAATAGTAATAATAAAAGTAGTTTTACCTTTCATTTTCATCATTTTATTTCAAATTTGGGATTTGGAGCTCTGGAGTGGTTTTCCCCCCCAAATTACACCAGTCATTTTTGGGATATCTGGTCGATTATTCTTTGCGTCGTTAGGACCAGGTAAGAGCTAACCCTGAGATCTTCATTTTCATTCGATCCTTCTTTGGTTCTGAGCATGTTTTTTCACATTTTTGGGCCCTTGGGGTTTGAACATTTCGTTCCCCTATCATCGCACCTTGCAAGTATCAAAAGGCATGATTCATACTGAGCTACCAACTAGCCAATAAATATGCATCCCACCTTGCTCAAAGGCAGGGTGCAATGGGCGCAGAAGGGCATCTTTATACAGTGATTTTCTCATGAGATTTTGCCTATTTTTGCTCAAATTTGGATCCTAATTCAATTTTTGTTTGTGTCTAAGATATTTTTTGGATCAAGATGGTCATCACATGGAATGAACAGGAACATGAAGAAGAGGACATGATTGCCTTACACGATCAGGGCACAGTTACTGCATTACGAAACTGTGGCGTGCTCAAATTCTTTCGTATATCTAGCATGAGGCAATAAATTAGTTTGTTGCAGTATTTTCTTGATGCTTGGGATCTGTTCAACTAGGTATTCCAGATCATAGGCAAATCTATTCCATTGATAGTTGAGGATATCTACTTTCTGACAGGGTTATCGAGGCGTGGCGCCCCTTTTTCATTATCAAGATTCGCTCGTGGAGGCGAATCTGTGAGAGATTACATCCGTTAGTTCTGTATAGATGGATCTCAGCCCAGCAGAGATGGAAAGATCAATATCCGGGATGTCATTGATTGGTCCTTGACGACCATTTTATTTACCTTTG
The DNA here is from genome assembly GCA_000404065.3 of Pinus taeda. Lineage (NCBI taxonomy): Eukaryota > Viridiplantae > Streptophyta > Pinopsida > Pinales > Pinaceae > Pinus > Pinus taeda. The sequence goes on from APFE030503634.1 coordinate 62,586, forward strand.
CCAAGTTTGCTAGTAGCACAACTCTTCATTTGGCAAACAGATCTTACATGCAGTATGTCCTGGAATGCCTGGAACCAAAGGTGTTCAACTGGTGTGAGGCGATACTTCCAGTCATAAAAGAACAAATCCCCAAGGTAAAGAATGGAAGATCTAAGAATTTTGGCTACAGTTCCATCTTGACAGCTTTTTCCTTGGAGAGGATTCCACTGATGTAGCCTCAGTACATTTCACTATGATTTCCAACACCAAGGAAACCACGAATGCAGAGGTGGGTTGATTTTATGGCCAGACATGCTGGTCAATCATAGATTTCCTTCTCTAATGCCTTCTTTGAGAAGTTCGACCATCAGGAGATGGTCTTTGCGGAGTATCCATACATTGGGATGGATTTCCGAGGCGACCTGGATTTGGCGTTACTAGCTAGCGAGCGATGGAGTGTTATGGGTAACATGATTTGACCATATCTTTTTTTATCAGTTTTATAATGTTTTTGTGTCTTTAAAAGTTATCAAGACTAATCAAACTCATATACTTGTGCAGATATTGGGCCAGTGCGACCAGTGGCATGCCCAAGGGTGGCAGTTGACGTTCCAATAGGAGAGGTTGTATGAAGGGTTGTCCTTCATGATCTGGACATAACAAAGACCCTGGTAGTGCTACAGGATCAGATCGAGCGTCTCACTCTTGGTATTCAGGATGTGAGGACCGACGAGTTACCTCCGAGGTTACAACGTCATACTACTGGCATGCCGAGTCGATGGACTAGGCTCTTGCGTATGATTGCACAGGCGGTGACATGTTATTAGTAGCATCATTAGTTTAGGATGTTTTTCTACTTCTATTTTGAGTTTCTTGGTCATATGACCGATTTTGTCTTGGACATGAAACATTTTGTAAAAACCGTAAATAGTTATATATTTTTTATTTTCGGAGTTTTATTTTGGTTAAGTTATGCGACCCATATGCAAATGTTAATGTGAAATGCTTTCTTTACAAATGTTGCGAATGTCCATCCAACATATAGTTTGCTAATGAATCAGTTATTGTGTTTAAGTTTCTGGAAATATGTTGATATTGAATGGAATCAAACTATCTTTCCAAAATCCCCACTCTTAGGAACATACGATAAATAGCTGGGTTCCAAACAGAATAAATGCTAGTAAGTTGTAGGATGACGAGTTGCGAGTTTAGCCTGACAATGAGTTGGCATATGCCATGCGAAATGGTATCAGAGAGAAGTTCAATCAACATGTTATACTCAACGATGTTGTTCATTGATTGACCAATACATATCCCCCTGAAGCTCACTAACTCACCGCTTAGAGCAAAAATGGCCTAGGCCGCAGAAGATAGGTTCCGTGTACTACGACTAGCTCCGTCGGCATACCTAACAAATGGTTCAAAAATATCTGCCATCTGCAACAAAAGCGAAGCAGATTGCCTAGCCAAAATGACAACTCTAAAGGAAAAAAGATGTAACAAAACAAAGAGATCACTACACTTAATCAAGCATTGTAACGTTTAATATACAACCTGTTTTGGAGTTGTGACAATGGAATCCCATCATAATCGACAAGCTCATAAGCTCCTTTTGTCAATACTCATTTGAAAATGTAGGGGCCCATCCATAGTGGTTCGAACTTACCTGCTCCCAATTTATTAGAGTCCTAATCGTAAAGCAAGACCATGTCACCTTTTGAGAAGATACAAGGCTTGAATTTTTTGTCAAATTGTGCCTTGACACGTTTCTTATGAGCTTCGTTAGCCAACGTGGCGTCACGATGGGTTTCATCCAAGTGGATTAGTTCCAAGAAACGAGCCTCTTCCTCCGAAGTTTCAGGAGGTAGATCAATGGCGAGCTTGAGAGACGAAATTTTGCTCTGAATTGGTAAGACAGCTTCCAGACCATACACCAACTGGAAAGGTGTAAATCCGGTTGCATTTATCACTGAAGTCATATATGCCCATAGAGCTGAGTATAGGATTAAATGCCAATTCCATTTGTGGACTCCAATCATTCTTTGCAGCATGCGCTTAAGGAATTTGTTGATTGCCTCAACCTATCTGTTAGCCTGCAGATAATATGGAGTAGAACTATCGTGGGACAGTCCTAATTTGGCAGTTAATTCAACCATCATGTGATTGCAAAAATGCTATCCATGATCTATGACTATAGCCTGTGGAACACCAAATCTAGAGACTACATGATTAAAAAAGAAAAGAGCAGTCATTTCGCCACTGTTGTTTAATGTAGGCATCACCTCGGCCCATTTTGTAAAATAGTCGACAGCAACTATAATATACCCTTACCCCCCAGCCGAGGTGGGGTTACATGTCATGAAATCTATGCCCCATTTTGCGAATGGCCCAACAGCAACTACTGGATGCAGTGGTGCAGGTGGTAATCTAGTTTTGTGATCAAAAATCTGACAAGCATGGAAAATTCTAACTACAATTATGCAATCTTTGAATATGGTGGGCCAGAAGTAACCAGCTCATAAGATCTTTATGCAGTAGCGTAACCAGATAGATGCCCCCAACACGCACCTGAATGGTAGTCATTTAGGGCTTTTTTGGCCTCCTCATCTGTGAGGCACCTTCATAGAACTATGTCGACACCACGACGGTAAAGTGCATCATCGATGATCATGTATTCTTTGGTTCGGTATCGAATACGTCGTTGTTTAGAGTGAGAGGTATTAGGCTTTAAGGTTTGGGTTTGAAGATAGATCAGTATATCTCCATACCACGGATTGCTTGATGATATCATAAACAAATTTTCGTCCATGATTGATGCTTTAGATGTTAAATCGTTGGACGATGATGGGAGGTCACAAAGTAACTCTGTGAAGACGAGAGATTTCTTTGAATTAGATTTCATGAATTCCATATAAAACTCTTGAAAAATGGCTATACATTTGGATTATCTTCCCCCTAGTAATTGACATGACAGAATGTAGGTCATAGGGTTGCAATCTGACAAGATGGTGGTTTTGTGAAAGAGAATATAGTGTCGAAATCTCTATACTGCTTGAACAGCTTCTATGGCTAACTTTTCAACATAGGAGTACTTTCTTTCTGTATCATTTAAGTTGCATCTTAAATAATACACAGGATGTTCTATTCCATTGTCTTCTTGTACTAAAACCATGGCGATGGTTGTATCTGTAGTGGTGAGATATAGGTTAAAGTCTTTTTTATAGTCAGGAGCATACATTAATGATGCTTTTACTAGGGAACCTTTTATAACATCAAAGGAAGCTTGCGCAACCTGATCCCAATTTAAGGGTACTTCTTTTTTCAAAAGACGTGTATAACCTTTAGCAAGTTCAGTGTAATTTGGAATGAACCTCCTTAGAAAGTTTGCTTTCCCTTGGAGTTTCTGAATCGAAAGCAAATTTGAAGGTGGAGGCATGTCAAGGATTGCCTAAACCTTACATGGGTCGAGTTGAATTATGTCCTTAGAAACTACGAAACCAAGTAATCGACCAGAACCAACACAAAACACACACTTGTGTGGATTGAGTCATATCTTGTAGTGTCGGCAACGTAGAAATATGGCTCTCAAATGCTACAGATGGTCAATCCGCTTTCGTGAATGAGTTGGTAGATCATCGAGATATGGTTGAACGATGTGCTTGATGGCATGGAAGGCATAGTTCATTTCCCTTTGAAAATTTTCCCCTGTGTTCTCCAAACTGAGAAGTAGTTTACGGTATGCGAATGTGCCCCATGGACATATGAATGCAATCTTTGATTGGTCCTCTGGGTGGATATTGATTTGGTTGTATCTGGAAAATCCATCCATGAATGAAAAGATTTCGCATCCGGCACATTCATCAATTATTTGGTTGATGAAGGGTGTAAGATAGTTTTCCTTTGAACACTCTTGATTTACATCCCTATAATTGATGCACACTCTAATCGTTCCTTTCTTTTTCATCACAGGAACAATATTAGATGCCTAGTCAGTGAGAGGAATGGGATAAATGAAACCAGCATGCAAACGTTTTTCAACTTCTATTTTAATTGCAACAGCTTTATTTGGGTGAACCGGTCGAAGCCGTTCTCATATTGGTTTGACATCTAGATACATCTTGATTTCATGTTCAACGATGCTTGATTCAATGCCTGTCATTTCTTCATATGACCAAGCGAAGACATCTCTAAATTCACAAAAGAGAGCGCAGTATATTTCCAGTTCTGAAGGAGAACATGATTTGCCAACATGAATATTCTCTAAACCATTAGGTTTGGTCGAGATATTAATGGTGGTAGTTTCTTCAATATTGGATAGATTTCACTCAGAATCCACTGTATTTACAGTATTTGATAGAAAATCAAAAACTGAAGGATGATTAAGGTCGCTCGAATAATTTTCATCGTTATCTTGAAGGTGGGAAGGATGGTGGTAATATTCCCACGACATCTCTCCTATCATCATCGACTGAATGATTCCTTCGTCTGTAGAATGTACACTAGACCAAGGATCGGAAGAGGTACCATACTCTAGAGACCTATCTATCCAAACACTCGTTGAGTGTTGATTTGGGTTCACCACCTAGGCCCAAAAAATTGATTGCTACAAAGATTCAATGGGGCTTGGGAGCAACACCTCATGATGATCCATGCTTTCAAAATGGTCAAAGTTCTTCTGAATCTTTGATGATGTAGAAGATATCATATGACAGGTTTCCACTGTGGCCACTTCCGCCAGATTTCTTGGAAACGGGAGGGAAAAAGTACCCATTAAGGAAGGGTCTTTTAGGAGGCCTACCCCAATATTTTGAAGCTATTGAGAACTTCCATGGATCAATGGCATGCTTCCAGTAGCTTGTGAACTATTGGGGAAAAAGTTCAGTTGGTCAACGATTGTAATTCCACCTTGGAAGGGAAATGCAATCTTTCTAAAATGTGCAGACACAACAACAACCATAGCATAGATCCATGGCCTTCCCAACAAGATATTGTAGTCAAGGTTTCCATCAATGACTTCGACCTCAATTTCTACTATCTTGCCCCCAGTTCTACTTGCAAGTTACTAAAAATCCCATATGGCGTGTATGTTCTTCCATCGAATGCTTTTAATGTCATTGATGATCACGACAAGGGTGGTGAACCTAAATTTTTCCAACATCTCATTGACATAATGCAAGTAGATGCGCCCTCATCAATGATTGTTCAATGAACAGTTTTATTGAGGGCTTTTACCTAGATAAGGAAAGAAAGTTGGGCTAGTAATTGAGGTTCGTATCCTTTATGGTTAAAGGCCACAAGATTGGAATCCGTTGGATCAATCCCACCTATTGCTAATAACAAAGCCTGCTTTTAGGAGGGGAAATTTTGCTGTACCTCAAGGGTTTATATAGTGGATGGCGACTGAGCTAGATCTTCCACTATATTATAATTTTGTGCTGCTCGAGCACGAGGATTAAATGTCGATTTATGTACTACTCCCTTTGGCAGCTTTATAGTTAATTCAGGAATGATGGGTGGAACAACTTCTGTTGAAGTTGTTGTCGAACTACTGGGTTGATCTATAGCCCTGTTGTTCAATGAATATGGATTCCCATAATATTTATTCCTTGTCGACATCAAAGCATCATTTTGTTGTTTCAAGATGGATAACATAAGCACTTGTGATGTGGAAGCATGATTGACAGCAACCAGGTTAGTTTTTGGGTTTGGAAACGGATCAGTCAACACCATTGAGGTAGTTGAAGGTTTTAAAAATTTCGTAACCTCAGCTCGATGTGGACAATTTTTTTTGAAATGTCCTCATCACATATGAAACATGGTTGATGAGGTTTCTTTTGCCCAGCAGGGTTTTTAGAAGATTTTTTAGGAGGTGAATTCTCCTGTTTCTTCTAATTATTTTTCCCTTTCTTCTTGCCCCCTGGTTGCTTTGGATTCTTGCCCTTGTTAAATGACACAGCATTAATCTTCGAGGCAAGAGGTTTGTCATTTTCTTTTTGACTAGAAACTACAAGGTCTTTACCATATGGAGCCTTTGCAGTTTGCGTGCTTGAGGTACTAAGCACACCATCACCGGCGTGAGAGTCCCTGTTCGATTTAAGAGGAGGGGGAACGGAAATTTTTGGTTTGGGAGTGTTAGGAATTTTGTCGTAGAGTGTGCCAGACTGATTATAGATCAAGTCTAAATATTGGGCATGAGCAATGACTTGCTCTTTGGTGACAACTCCTCCTTTTTCCACGTCCTCATTTATGGATGGTCATAAGGAGTTAATAAACCACTCAACTAAAAGTTGATCAGGAACATACGTCTTTACCATTCATCGATGACTTTGCCACTCATGAATATGATCAGATATGTGAGTGGCTATTGTCTATTTGAAGTTGGTAAGGAGTTCCATCCTTGTTTCGTACTTTATGGGTAACTGAAAGTGTGTTAAAAAAGTAGTGGCAAGGATGCTGAAGTTATCAAATGAAGCTCTAGGCAATTCAATATACCATTTCGTTGCTAGACCAGTTCGTGTTCTCTGAAAAAGGCAAAGCCTAATCGAATCATCATTTAGGGTGCTAGATGAGCACCACAAATGAAAAGTCATTACGTGATTCGATGGATCTTCACCTGGATTTCCATTGAATTTAGGAATATCGGATGGAAGTTTATGAGGAATTGTTGGCCACCAAGGGGCATATGCAATTGGATCATTCATCAACTGATTCAAATCTAGTAATTCTAAAGTTGCTACAAAAGGCAACTACTGATTCAGATTAGGTGATGCATACCCAAGATAAGATGGAATCGCCTGAGTAATAGGTCTTTGCATACTAGCATAATGTATCTGATGTTGGTAACTTTGATAAGGTTGTTGCTCAGGTCCTTGGTAGGTTTGTTGGAATTGCGGTTGTTGGTATTGAACCAGCCATGATTGTTGGACCATTTGTTGTTGCCCAATACTGCAAGATTGACCAAGATGTGGGTTGATAATACTTGTTTGAGCATGAGTCATTCCAAGTATGGAAGTAGTAACTTGAGGTTGTGATTGAGCCGTAGAGACAAGAGATTGTTGTATTGCAACCTGAGAGACTTGAGATTGACATACAACAGGCAGTTCTTGTACTTGTGACACGGTCACAATAGCAGGTGTAGTGGGAATATTTGACACAGGTTGGATTGGTTGCATTGAATATACAACTCTTGATTGTTGAGGCAGTATTGGTACCCAACCACTGGATGTAATTCCAGTCTGACCCGAATTTTGTTGTGAACTCTCATATGGTTGTTCCCAGGGAGGGAACAATGAAAAAGTATACTGCCCTCCATATGGTGGCAGTCTAGTGTTCAAAGGATATACCGGTCTTTGAAGACTTGTTTGCCCAAATTGATACTAGCATGTAGGATCAATTTTCTGAGTTTCAACATAAGAAATACCTTATGGGATTCAAGATGAACAAATAGGAACAGATCATGTCGTCGAAACATCCCCTGAGTGGACTCCAGATAGTGATTGATAACTAGTTGGGACAGATGGTATACCAGCGAACATTGTAGGAATGGTGGTAGGAAGTTCCACTGTAGCTGTATCAGATGATACAGTCCTAGATGTTGATGGTTGTTCAAACATGTTTAGTCTATCTAAAAGATTTCCTAGCGATTCGACAGGAATTTGCGATGAAGGAGGATCAAAAAAACTAACTTTAGGAGTAGAAGGATACAAATGAATCCCAGTCCCAAAATGTAATGGGGTACTAGATGGAAGGATGGAAGATCCTCTACTATCTCTTCTATAGCAATCAGTCCAGGTGGAAGAGGTAGACTGTCAGGTCCGTAAAATATTTTTGGAGACGAAGAAGGTATAGCTTCTACAGTGACAGATACTGGAGGGGTGACACCTTCTGAATTCTGGAACTCAACTTCCAGATGTTTAGGTGAATGAAATTCAGTCTCTGGATCAGCTCTTGCTCGAACTGTTTCAGGTACAGAAGTGTCTACCGTTACACTAGGATCAGTTCTAATGCCTTCTTGTAACTGCAGAACTTCTTCTGTAAAGGCAGTTGTACCATAAATAATCAGAGTAACTGTAATCTCTAACAATGTTGAAACACAATTTTCAAATAAATAAGGTGAATTGGACTCAGTTAAACGAGACCGTTTTGCCTGAAATGGCTTCATTTCTGGAGTCAAAGATGGTTGACTCACTAGTCTTCGCGAACGACAGGGTTTTGATTGACTTTCTTCCACGATTGTGGATTACTTGATCAACTCAAAATTAAAGGGAAAATGTTTTTATTCCGAATTTAATAAATTTTAATGACGCTTTGACACAACTTTTCTTTTTCAATTTTTAAGAGTCGAGAAAAATCTAAAGATGACTCCAGTCGCCTTCAATTTTTAATGAGTCTGAAGTGACAAGTGATCAGATGGACCTTTTCTTTTAAGGAGTCAAAAAGGAACGAAAGTGACTACTCTGGAGATCTAGATTGAGGGATTATCAAACCACTCGCAAAACTGATATATACACCTTGGTGGTAAATTAAAGAGAAATTACCAAGGACTTATGTATGACAGTCAATCTTCCTGAATGTTGTGTTCAGTGCATTGCGATCAATAGGGCAGCAGGCACGACTTCCTATGGATAAAGGATATAAGCCTATTGTGGTCTCCCAATATATACTCGACAGTACGGGGAGCACAATTCCATGCTAGCACTTGTCATATCAAAGAGGAGGAATCACCCAACTTTCGATGAAAAAGATAGTTACTAGATTTTACGATGTCGGAACACGTCTCTAGCCTAGACCTCTAAATGTGTTGCATTAGGTTCCAAAGCATTTTTAAGTTCATTGAAATTTATTTTAGAGTTGATCTTTCTTAGAGGTTTTTCTTTCAAGGTTCACCGCTTGATGTAGATGTAAAATTCCTAAACATGCAATCTAAAATGATAAACAATCATTGTTTATTTTTAGCAATGAAAATCCTAGCTACTAAGGAAAGAAGATTACGATTCTTTTTAACCAAAGAGAAAAGAGCACACACTAAATGCACTTTTCCTAAATCATATTTTGTACACAGCCTAAATGCAAATGCAAATGCATGTATTTGTTTTTCCTTCCCTTAATGTGAGGAATGCCAAAAAGGAAAACTAAGTATAGATCTGAACTATTTTCTTCAAAGCGACATTTCGACAATTTCTTTTCAAAATGGAAAGGAAGACTAAATGAAACTTTTGAATTTTGAATAGAAAATGCTTTTGACACTTCAAATAACAACAAATCAAATCAAATACAAAACAAAAAGGTTCAATCGACTATCTAGAGAAGGAAGACTTTACAACACTTATCTTTTTTGACAAAAAAGACAGTTCAATTTAAGCAACTTTTCAACAATAGATTGTAAATGATGGAAAAATACATAAAAACATTTACTAATCCTTATCAATGGAGGCTGAACTATGTAAATCAAGGAGGATTCAGTAATGAGATACTATTCATAAGTAGAAAAACAATCAAACAGAGCTGAAAACAAGGACAAAAACCCAAAATTTCAAGGAGAGAAATAGGATTACTCAGTCATCACACCTGTGCTTCACAGAAATAGGGATGCATCTCACTTGCTACACCTGGGAAGTGTGATACATACTGGCTTCCAGTTATAGGCAGTGTGATTGGCCAGGGAGCACAACTGAGATGGGTTTTGTCTCAAATTTACAATTGATTTTAGTGGATTAAGTTGAGCTATTATGAACAATAAAGAGAAAAGTACAGGGGTATGATCTTGGGAGGTTAATGAGCTACCACAAGGGCATCTAGGATGCTTGTAAGTCAGATGTTTAGTTCATAAACTGAACTAGAGATTGACTGAAGCAGCATTCATCTACTTTGCAATTGCATAGCAAAAGCAGTTCGAAGGCTATCTAGCTAACTTCAGGCTCCGTCTATAGTTTATAAAGAAAACAAAAACAACAAAAAAATAAACTATTTGGTCCCCAGCAAGTCACCATTTTGTTTCCGGGAAAACTAATGTCTTTTCGATCTGCTAGTCCCAATAGGATTGATAGCTATCCTAGAAACAAACAATCAAAGCAATTTGTGATTTCCTCTATGTATGATAGATAAGAGAGAAGCAAAGGGACCAACCTGGATCTTCCGCATGACTCCTTGCTTGATTTCTCTCCTCCTTGACAGAGCTTGCAACTCTTCTCCTACTTGTCTCGCTTAGAGAATACCTGTAGAAACAAAGTAATGCAACACCATTGAAGCATCTCGATCTATGATATCATAAGCATTGCAAAATCAGAAATACAATGAGCATACAATGGAATTTACAAATAACAACATTCACAAATACATGACTGGATGGAGGAAAAATAAAAGAACTTTATTAATAATAGAAGAGAGGATTACAACCCAGTTGTCTGATCCAGCATCATCCTCCCAGCATCAAAGCCCTCTTCACCTCATGAAAAGCAAGCTCGCCCAACAATACAATGTTCCCTCTCAAAGACAAACTATCAGAAATTCCTTACAAATTACAAAATTCCAGCCTCTAGATCTCTCAGATGAGGGATCCATTTATAGATGTCTGCAAGGGTGTGAGTCATCTTTGAGTTTTTGATTAGTGTCATTCCACTTGTAGTTCTTGGTTCCACTTGGAGATTTCTTGGATCTCTTACTCATCCCTGGGCGAATTCAGAGAGGCAAGTGTTATAGCAGAAGTTTCTAGAATATTCCATGAGTGTCCACCTAGCAAACTGTCTCAGACATTTGTCCATTCTCGCTCATCTCACCCCACAGAAGGCCTCTTTAGTATGCATCACACCTAGCTAGTGTAGGAGCCAATATGCATCGCACCTTGACAGTGGAGCAGTCAGTATGGTCCAGTTTTGGCCAGTTCTGAGTGGTTTTTCAGGTGGAACTTCTAGGGAATGATGTAATCAGTTAACCATGATTCTTTAGGGCATGAAACAACACTTTTAGGGGTTAATTTTTATCGACATATAAGATTGGGGTTACAATGCCCAAATATGTCTATAACACTTTGCCCCCTTCTAACCCCCTGGTTAACTTCGTGGGCTAGTCATGGAAAGAATACAACACAACCCAACATTCTCCCACTTGTTGTTTTCTTTCCATCGGGGGCCACAAGAGAGCTTAGTCATTTATCCAGCCCTGCAAATCCCATTGTTTCTCTACACTAAGAGAACTTCTCAGAACTCACAAATTTTGGCAATGCATCTGCAATATTCTTCAAAGCATCCACCTTTACCAGCAACACCTTTTCGTCTTCTATCATATCCCTCCAAAGTGATACTGAACATCAATGTTCTTTGTCTTTGAATGATATGCAGGGTTCTTTGTCAAGAAAATTGCACTTTGGCTATCACAGTCTATCCTTATAGCTCCCTGTACTAACCGCATACTTGAACACAATCTTTGTAACCAAACTGCTCCCTTGCTTGCATGAGTGGCTACCATGTATTCTGCCTCTATAGTTGATAGTGCCACTACAGATTGTTTCTTACTCATCCAACTAACTTCACTTCCAAATAGTTTAAACGCATGCCCACTTGTAGATCTTCTCTGATCCAGATCTCCAGCCTAGTCTACATCAACAAAGCCACGAATATCCAGCACTTTGTCCAATCCTAGTCTTCCTTGGTAGCACAAACCATAATCAATAGTGCCACACAAATACCTGAAAACCCACTTTACTATTGTCTAGTGCTCCTTCCCTTGTTTTGACATAAACCTACTCAATACTCCCACTACATGTGCATTGTTTGGTCTAGTACAAACCATTGCATACATTAGGCTACTGACTGCACTTTCATATGGAACATGAGACATGTCCTCTTCCTCTTCTTGTGTCTTGGGACACTGTTCAACAGATAAATTTACATCTACAGGAATAGGAACCTTCATCGGTTTACTATCCTGCATATTAAACCTCTGCAACATTGTCTCGACATACTTCCTCTAGTTTAACCAGAGCTTCCTCTTTGTCCAATCTCTTTTAATTTCCATGCCCAAAATATAGTTTGTAGCACCAAGATCTTTCATGTCGAATTTGGAGGACAATTGGGTCTTCAAATCCTGGATAATTTCTTTGTCATTTTCCAACCAGCAACATATCATCCACATAACAAGACCAGATAAATAACACAATCACCAATTAATTTAAAATACACACAATGATCTGCTTTGCTTCTGGTGAAGCCAAGTCCCCGTATAAATGTATCAAATTTCTGATACCACATGCTTGGTGATTGTTTTAACCCATACAGAGGCTTCTTTAACTCGCATACTAGTTCTTTCTTACCCTTCACCACAAAGCCTTCAGGTTGCTTCATGTAGACCTCCTCTTCCAGATCCCCATGAAGAAATGATGTCTTCACATCCATCTGTTCTACCTCAAAATCAAAAGTAGCAACAACAAATAAAGTAATCTAATAGAAGCTACCTTGGCAACAAGAGAAAAAATATCACCATCAATTCCCGACACATGGGAATAACCTTTTGCTACCAATCGATCTTTTTATTTCTCCACCTTTCCTTCTGAATTTGTCTTCTTCTTGAACACCCATATGCTGCCGATAGGTTTCCTTCCAACCGGAAACTCTACCAGATCCCAAGCCTCATTTTTGTGTAAAGATGTCATTTCATCAACCATGGCCTTCTTCTAGAGTTTTCCATCCTATGAATCTACTGCTTCCTTCATAGTTCTATGATCATCATCAGTAATAGATCAAGAAAAATTTGAATAGAAAGCAGATGCACTATACCTTTCTAGCTGCCTTCTTTCTCGAACTGATCTTCTCATACCCGGAGTTTGTGGCTCTTCATCTTCAGATTCCTCCTCTGTTGTAGAGTCTGATTCTTCCTCCTTTAGCTCAAACTCTATCTTCTCAGGTTCCTTTGGTTGGACTTCATGTTTAATAACATATTTCACCTCTCTGAACACCACATCTTAGCTATACACAACCTTCCTTGTTACTAGGTTCCAAAGCTTATAACCCTTTAAACCATCCTTATACCCAATAAAGATGCACTTTCAGATTTACTATCCAACTTGATTCGTTTCTCCTTTGGAACATGTACATATGCACCACATCCAAATTCCCTCAGATGTGAAAGAGAGGGTTTCTTACTAGTCCATTCCTCTTGGGGAATCTTATCCTCCAACGCTGATGAAGGTGATCTACTGACCAGGCAACATGTTGTCTCCATTGCCTCTGCCTAGAATTCCCGTCCTAAATTGGCACCATTGAGCATGATTCTTGCCCTTTCCATCAATGTCTTGTTCATTCTTTCTACAAATCCATTTTTTTGAGGTGTATATGGAGTAGTCTTCTGCTATGCTATACCACACTTCTTACAAAATTCTTCAAATTCCTTACTGCAAAACTCTCCATCATTATTTGTCCTCAACACCTTTATCTTATTCTCTGTTTGGTTTTCCACCAGAGCCTTAAATTCTTTAAACCTGTCAAATACTTCAGATTTCTTCTTAATGAAATATATCCATGAATTCCTTGAGAAGTCATCTATAGATGATACATAATACATAGACTTACCCAATGATGGAACCTTCTATCAGACTGGGTAGTAACTCCTCGAGTCAATTCATTGTATTCATTCAGGTTGGTCTTTATTATATACATGAAGGGAGAGAATCTTCATTTCATCTCCTGGTGACTCTTCATATTTTCCATTATTTATTTACATCAGTTACACTTATCCACCCAATCCTGATGATTAGGTGTCAACATTCCCCACCTTAATCTGAAGGGATGTTGGTGAGTCCAAGCACTGTTCTGAATTGTTCAGGCTTTTCTCTTCCAAGCGCTTTGGTGAGTATGTCTGCAATTTTCTCATTAGTGGAACAATGGTGGAGATGGATTTTTTTGGCCTCAACATGATGTCGAACCAGATGATATTTAGTATTGAAGTGCTTCGTTCGATCATGGAACTTTGGGTTCTATGCCAACTTTATCACCAAGGTATTGTTACTCATGAATGGAGTCGATTGTACTTGTTTTACCTGCAAATATTTAAGAATTTTCCTGAGCCACACAATTTCTTTTGTTGCCTTAGCTGCTGCCACATATTCTGCTTCTGTTGTGGAATCTGTTGGAACTGATTGTTTGCATGATCTCTAGGAGACAACTCCTGATCCAAGACTCATAGCATAACCTAAAGTAGATAACCCAGTTTCTTTGTCTCCATCGAAGTCTGAATCAGATTATCCAATCAAGCTAAAGTTGTCCACCTGTGTATACTTGATTCCAAATTCTTGATTTCCTTTCAAGTACATTAGAAAATTTTTGCAGCAGAGCAATGTCCTTCATAGGGCTTTTGCATAAACCTGGAGAGGATTCCAACAGCAAATGAAATGTATGGTCTGGTAGTAGTTAGGTAGTTGAGACTTCCTACATGCTGTCTATATTTTGTTGCATCCTCAAATTATTTTCCTTCAATGGATGTGAGCTTTATGTTTTGTTCCATTGGAGTAGTAAGAGGATTGCATTTTGTCATGCCAAACCTCTGTTCAAGAAATCTCCAATGTATTTCTTTTGAGAAAGAAATATGGACTTTGGATGTTGGGTTACTTCAATGCCAAGATAGTAATGAACATAGCCCAAATCAGTCATTTCAAAACTTTTCCCCAATTATTTCTTTATGGATGCAATGTAGCTTTCATTGTTCCCTGTCATTAAAAGATCATCTACATATACCACAAGATATACAATTTTTTTTCCAATTTTCTTGACAAATAAAGTTGCATCATCAAGATCAAAATGATTGAAGTTGAGTTTTAGAAGATGCTCAGTTAGTTTTTCATACCAGG